>ARYC01010013.1:0-16742 GCA_000711775.1 Oxytricha trifallax | reverse complement strand
ATACTTTAACAGATAGCATATTTTTTCATAATTTTATATGAGACACCTCTCTTCATAAATAAAGGCTCATTGACTATTATACATTATAATTAAATAAGTTACTATTTAAATGAGTAGCAGTTAAGGTTGGCCAATCCAAACAATAATAATATCATTTGATTGAGAATTAAAAATTAGCTGGACTTTTAAATAGGCAGTTCATTTTATTTTTTGTATCCCTTAATTTAGAAAACTTCACTTAATGTGAAGTCAATTTATTGAATTTAGAAGTGTTCCTGACATCAAAGCTTCAAGCTACTACATTTAAAATTGTTGAATACCTATGACATAGACCAAAATTTACATTCAATTTCAAGATAATTAGAATTCCACTATATTAAAAATTTCTTCCCAGAAGACATTCGTGTATTCGTCTTCCATCATTAATTGTATCTATATACCACTTTTGAATTATGGTAATTCTGAGATAACAATGTTGCAATCTAAAGCGGGATAAGCTTGAATAAGATCTATTTAGCGGCACCAATAGACTCAGCAGTCATTATCTCAGGAAGGTGGAATTTTCGACTCATACATGTTTGCAGAAGCCAAGATTTTTGAGCAGCTTTGTTTATTATTCTACCCCAAGCTATTTATCATTCATTTTTCACATATCTCCTCGTAGAATCCTGGAAATAGAAGAAGTATTCTTTTGCGGAATCTGTTTACCCTATTGTAAATTCCACTTTCTTCTGAGAGTAATTGAAAACCACCTTGATACAGTAGAGGTGCTTATGTAGGTTCCTAAAAGTATTTTAAGACTTTCGGAGAAGATTTACCTCACTATGAGGCAACCTAAAGAATCTTGAGAAGCACAAATTGCTTTTCAAGACTATTTCGTATTTCACAAACTCTTGTTTGCATTTAAACCAGCAATTTTTAAAATCCCAATATCATTTCATTAATTGAGGCAGACGTTTAGTTATAAATTTTCGGTTGACTTAATCATTGGAAATATGAAGAACAAAAGTTACTATCACTCCTCCCATTTTTGTAAAATCATTGTGCATGAATCAATAAATTTAAGGGAAAGTAAATTAGTTGAAGCATGATCTTTTAATTCCCAAAGCATAAATGACAACAAGAAATCGCGAAATCATTGATCATAAACAACTTAATGGTCATCTAGCGCTGTATGGATGGAAATGAACCAACAAGTTACTGTGATACAAGTAAGATATCATATCTCGTAACACACTTGAGTTATTTTTCTTGTAATTGAGTAAGTATCATTAATTGCATTGTAATATATCATATTATTTCAAATGCTCTTTTACCTTCAGGAGGCTTTCCATTCGTTGATATTCAGCATTCACTGTTCTGTTATCTGAGCAATAGCAGTAAATTCTATAAATTTTGTAGGTTTATAGGCATTATTCCTTCAGAAACCATTAGAAGTTTAATTAAAATTTATAAAAAGAGAATTAGCTATTCATTGCTTCATAATGCAGTTGAAATTTGTGCTGACGTTTTTTTAGAAAATATAATAATGTTGGCGATGAAGCTGAAAAATATATAATTAAGTTTAGTACAATAATTTTAACTTTAATTTTATATGATTAGTAAATGCTTAAATACTAATATATAAAAATACAGTTAAATTACTAAAATTGTTTAATTAAAAATAAATAAAACAAAGATTTAAAGTAAGTCATCATTTAAAATATGATACTTTAGTTTCCTTACTTATTAAATCATAATTCTATATAGATTTAAACAAAATAAAAAATGATTGAGCAATTTTCTAAAAAATCCCTAATCTGCATATTTTACTGATAATAATTTATCGTTAGAATAGAATCATGAATAAAACAATTTCTTAACAAACATCTTATAAATCAATATAGACTTAGCATAATTTTAGAAATAATTGTTTGAATCCTTAATTAATGATAGTACTAATAATATTATATTTTAATATAGGGATCGTATTATGAAAAAATATCACTAAAATATTGTTACAATTTTAAAGCAACTTAATAACTTTTATATTAATACTATATTGCTTCATTAAATTTAACAATTTATATAGTAGCTTATAAAACTCATCAGCATTAAATTTACTAAATTATATTTTAACACAATAATCATACATATACAGTGATTTCCCACTATCACTTTAATTTTTAAATTACTCATTTTTTGAAATTTTAACCAATTTAAAGAGTGATTATATTTAGTTTATGGCAAATTAAGTTTTTGTCTTTATAACTTAAAATAAATTAAAAATTTATAATTAATATATTAAATCTACAAAGTGTTTTTAGTAAAGTTATCATATAAAATATATTTACAATAATTGCTTATATCATTTTTTACTTAAAACCCTCATTAGCACACACAATTATTCTTTTTATATGCTATTAAGATAATGCTAAACTGTGTACAAAGAGAAGGGGGATTTTTTATTATAAAATTATTTTAATTTAAACAAATGAAAAATATCGCATTTTAATTAATCCTTATGGAAATCATCTATGAGAATTTATTATCTTATGAGCCGCGTCTTCATCTATGTTCATTCTAATCCAAATTTATGAATATAAAAAGTGTCTGAACTCAGATAAGTTTTTATTTTCTCTGTTTAATATGCTTCTCTCAATCATGAAGAAGATAAAAGTGTCAAAGTTTTTGAAGAAATTATAATAAAAAATTATTTGAGATAAATGGCTTGTTTGCAGTTCTAAGCCAAGTTTAAGGACTCAATAATTTGCTTTTCATTTCCTTAAAGATAATCAATAGCTAATTAATTAAACATTCAAAACTACAAAACCCATTAATGAGGTTTATAAGTGCTTTGATTTGTAGGGAATTTGTTAGGAGTTGGGTTTATTAATTAAATGCGAGACTAAAATTACAAGCTTTTGGGGTCTATTTATGATGAAGATTATATAGATTTAGTGTTTAAACTGCGATATGGATGTGATATATATACAGTGAATAAATCAAACCAGTACTAAACTTTAAGTCTACTGCTCTACTCATAAAGCGAAGTCCGTCAACTGTTCGTTCCCACTGTCATATAGCACTATAACTAAAGCAATAGTAGCTAAATTCTTAGCCTAAGAGGTAGTCAAAGTTTCTATTGAAGTATATTGACTATCTTATTAATGAGAAAACTTTGAAGTGTTGGGCTCACTTCTCTTTAGACCAACGAGCTCCTATGTTTCACCTCCAATTCCCTGAGTTGAAGATCTCTGCATAGTCTGTCGCAAACATTTAATAACGAAATGTTATCTATTACAAATGTGTGAATCGTATCAAGAGAGTGATTGATTTCACTCTGCTATCTTATAAATATAATCTAATTTATATTTATAATTAAATGCAGAGAGCCTAATAGAATAATGTTAAGTTTATACATGCTGACGAGGCTGTGTTTACCTTCAACACTTTCATCTAGAAGTCTTGGTATAAGAGGCATAGTAATATAGAAGTATATGACTAAAAAGTTAAGGTATAAACAATGGCAATTCTTGGAGGAATAAGCGAGAATGCTGGTTTAGAAACTTATGTTGTTCATCCTCGCTCTATTAAGACAGAGCAGTATATAAAGTTCTTAGAACAGCTGAGAGAGAAGTAACCTTAATAAGAGATTATATTGTTTGTTGATAATCTTTCTGTTCATTAGTCAAAAGAAACAAGGACGAGTTATGAACAACTTAGAATAACGCCAGTGTTCAACGTACCTTACAGTCCATAGTTAAATGGAATTGAGTTCTACTGGGGTATATTAAAAGGTCATAGCAAGAAACTGCTTCTATACCACTTGATGCATGACCTACCTATCGATACTATAGACTTTATTAAAAGCTCAGCGAAGAGAGTAGATAATTATTGGTTTAAAAGTGTGCTAAAGATTGGAGAGTGAATGTATAAAAATAAGTTTTGTAGTAAAGTTAATGAATATATAAGTCACATTTAAAATTCTTTAGAGGGAGCTGGCTTCTCTTTCTTTTCTTCTACTTCTTGCTTCCCTCCTCCTAAGTTTTTTCTCTGCTGCCAGCTCCAGCATCTATGTTCATTGACTCTGGAGGCTAAATATTTGAATAAAGTCTCTTGCTAACTTCATACTTTGTGTGCGACTTTCGCTCTTTGTGAAGCTTGCTCTATTCCTTCATCAAGAAGATGGCAGTACCAGATTTATCTAAAGAGTTAAGCTACAAATCTTACTTGAAATATAAGGGTGCCTTCTGCAGCTCTGATAGCCAGCTCACACTTATCTTGATCCCTTGTTTGTCCTTATCTTCTGAAGAGATGCTGTAACATTTCTTATATGAGATTCTTGAATAATTTCTTTTAAGTAATGACCTTTGATAGTTGCAAGTATGCCAAAAAAAAGTTTCTTTCAGGCAGATTATTTGACAACTGCTTCTTAGTCGGCAGGTACTGCGAAATTTCTGGGTCATAGCATCATCGTATAAGTTAGTCACTGATATTTCTGGATAGTTTGGAATTTCCGCAAACATTACATCTTAAGTTTTCAATGCTTTCTTCTCTTAGCAAAGTATCACTCTTAGAAATAAAATTTTAGTACCTTCCATCGTTGGCAGGAAAAAGCCAACTACATAATCAAGATAAGTAACTATGAGTCCATTACATTGCTGCACTAGGTAGCGATGCAAATCCTCCTTGTTTCTAAATATTTACATAAATTCTTGTATTTGCGCTCTTTTCATTGCATCATTCATTGACTCCATCTTGTTGACAGATCTAATTAGTAATATTCAAATTTAAGTTAATTGAGTTCAATTATATACCTCTGAAAATGTTACTATTAAATATGGGCTAAAGAAGGTAAACCTCTAAGGATGATATGGAGAAGGTTTTGAGAACTGGTTTAAAACATGAAAGATTGATATTAATTTCTACAGATATAGTTCCATATTATAAAATTAAAATTGGTACGTACCTAATTAGAAGCAGCTGCTAAAATAGTAATACTTAATTACTAGAATAAATTAATGCCAAGATTTGACTTCACAGGCAGGTAATTGGCTTGAAAAGGATGATAAAATGAAAAGTGAATTTCTCATGTCAGCGAGTACTTTTCCAACTAATTTATATTTTAAAAAAAATTATCACAAGTCTATGCATCTGAAGTCGATCTTTCTTTGTAGTATTTGAAGAGAAATTTCGGCTGAGTATTATTGGAGAATTTAATGATTTAAATATTTTTAATCATTCAAATGGCTATCTCATACAGAATATTGCCAAATTGACTTTACAGGCAGGTAATTGACTTGAAAAGGATGATAAAAATGAAAAGTGAATTTCTCATGTCAGCGAGTACTTTTCCAACTAATTTAAATTTTTAATATTATTATCACAAGCCAATGCATAAGAAGTCGCTCTTTCTTTGAAGTATTTGAAGAGAAATTTCAGCTGAGTATAATTAGAGAATTTAATGATTTAAATATTTTTAATCATTCAAATGCCTATCTCATACAGAATATTGCCAAGATTTGACTTCACAGGCAGGTAATTGGCTTGAAATGGATGATAAAAATGAAAAGTGAGTTTCTCATGTCAGCGAATACTTTTCCAACTAATTTATTTTTTGAATAGATTTATCACAAGTCTATGTATCTGAAGTCGCTCTTTCTTTGTAGTATTTAAAGAAAATTCGGCTGAGTATTATTGGAGAATTTAAAGATTTAAATATTTGTAATCATTCAAATGCCTATCTCATACAGAATATTGCCAAGATTTGACTTCACAGGCAGGTAATTGGCTTGAAAAGGATGATAAAAATGAAAAGTGAGTTTCTCATGTCAGCGAATACTTTTCCAACTAATTTATTTTTTGAATAGATTTATCACAAGTCTATGTATCTGAAGTCGCTCTTTCTTTGTAGTATTTAAAGAAAATTCGGCTGAGTATTATTGGAGAATTTAAAGATTTAAATATTTGTAATCATTCAAATGCCTATCTCATACAGAATATTGCCAAGATTTGACTTCACAGGCAGGTAATTGACTTGAAAAGGATGATAAAAATGAAAAGTAAATTTCTCATGTCAGCGAGTACTTTTCCAACTAATTAATATTTTAAATATAAATATCACAAGTCTATGTATCTGAAGTCGCTCTTTCTTTGTAGTATTTAAAGAGAAATTTCGGCTGAGTATTATCGGAGAATTTAATGATTTAAATATTTTTAATCATTCAATTGCCTTTCTTATACAGAATATTTTTATAAAGCTTTTACTTTTTTAGGAGCACCCTATATTTAATCACAAAATCAAAAAATACCTCTTAAAGCAGTACGTACTTAATTAGTTGCCTCTTCTTAATCGGCTCGTGCTGTTTTAAACTTATAATTGATTGTAAATATGGTCACTTTTTCGCCCACATTTAGAGCTACTTCGTCTCTTAGTCCTTATTTTTCTTTTCTAATACTCTTAACTTTCCTTTAAGTTTATAGATTTCAAAGCTCTCTTATTAGCTCTGAGTTATAGAGGCAGTTTTATAATTTTTAAAGTCAAATTTAAATATGAGCGCCATTATTTTAAGAAATCAACAGCACTTCCATCAAACTTAATGAGACTCACCTTTGGTAGCAGTAAAAAGCGTGATAGCTGTGAGTTGAACTCTTATAAGGAAGTTCCAGAACTTTTACTAGAGCTCTCTGTTATTAAAATAGAAATTAATAATAGAAAATTAATTGCAAACAACTGTGTGTGAGACAGAGAGGAGGAGAAAGGTATTAGTTAAATTCCTATACAAACTGAAGAAGTAGAAGTATACTTTTGTGAAAAGTGTGAGAGAGACTTCGCTTATAAATCTAGTTGGTATAGGCATATGAAAGAGCATAGAGAAGCTAAGCCTACTGTATACTTAAAGCACGATAAAATCGACGGAAAGTATGATTGCTTTGAGTGCCATAAGTAGTATGCTCATACAAGAGATTAAAGGAAGCATCTTTTAATAGCTCACAAGAAAGTTTTAGATTGAAAAGCATGAAGATGAATTGAAGCTACAAAACAAAAGAAAAGCAAGAGAATCTTCGAAACTTTTAGAGCTTTAACAAGCTAGTGAATCAGAATATGTGAGGAAATCACGCAACCTACTAGCATTTGAAATCACAAAGATTATGATTAAAATTAAATATAAAAAGATTCCTGATATTGCCTAATTTGACCTAGACACTTCACTTTAAAGCTACCTTATATTAGAAGACTACTTTGATAAGAAAGTTATCAATTATCAACAATATGCAAACAAGGTGCATCCCTTCAACTATCTCTTAAGTGATGATAAATGTTAGATGGAGTTTACAAATAAGTATCAAGTACTCACTCAAACAAAGTTTAAAGAGTGTAGTTACATAATCAAGCTAGATGATATTCTCCTTGGCAAGGATCATGTTGCTTTTAGACTGTCGCCATATGAAATAACCCTCAGAGATTTCATTGCTGATTAAAGGAATCATATGTAGCTTGCTTTGATAGCAACTTAAACATTACAAGGTATAAAAGAGCTACATAAGTTAGGCTTTATTCATAGAGATTTGAAGCCAGAAAATATAATGATAAACTTCTCACCTGTAAGAGGAGCAATAATCGATTTAAACAGAGCATAAAGAGTGGAAGTATCAAGGCTTGGAACTGTAATGGGAACGCAAGGGTACTACCCAGAAAGAGAAGACTGGAGAGATGGAGACTTTAAGTGGGATGTGTGGGCTTTAGCAGCAATAATAATAGAGTGCGATATGCCTCATAATAAATACTAATCTACAAGATGTGAGAAGGATGCTAAACAAAGAATAATTTAGTTCATATAGAAAACCAGAGTCTCACAATCAAAAAAACAATTGGCAGAGTCAATAATAATTAAACCAAACTCAAGATCAGACATATCAATAGATCAGATAGAGTTGTGGTTAAGTAAGATAAACTTCAGACCTCTCCCACATTGATCCAAAAGTGCATTTTGAGTGATTAAATTAAATTCATTTACAATAAATTTCACATAAAAAACTATTAATGACCCCAACCACTAACAAATTCCCTACAAATCAAAGCACTTATAAACCACATTAAGGGGTTTGGGGTTTTGAATGAACATAGATGCAGGAACTGGTTTCTAAGAGAAGAAATATGAGCCCAAGCAAGTCATAACAATTGGAAAAAAGAGAAGCCAAATCCCTTTCTGGGTTAATTTAATAAACCCCAAAACCCCATAGTGTTACAATGGTTAGAAAATCGAGAATTTAAATAAATAATCAAAACATAAATTTACATTATGCTTAATAGACAGTAAAAGCTCATCAATTATAACAATGAATTCAAAATATCAATAATCATAATGAATAAACAAAAATATTGTAAATCTGTTTAATATTAATATTGCTTCTCTATATATCTTTTAGAAATAATTTTTTTATAAAATTAAATAAATTTAAATAATAATTCCCATGGTCCTTATGGTAATAAAACAATGTCAAGATACATATTCTTTCAAAATTAGAGTTAAGATATTTCCCATCGTTAAAACCATACTATTAATATTGATTAGTCATAATAAATTATTTTCTCAAAAACTGTTACAAACTTTAACAAATTTTATTTTTACACCAATATATTTCCTTTTTTAATCTATACTATTGTTCTAGAAATTAAACTATCTATTGAAGAATAAATTTTATAAATAGTTATCTTTGAGATGTATCTCCTTAAAAATTAAAAATTTTTAATCAATTTAATTTCAAAAATTATATTTAGTATTATTAAACTTAGACTAATTAAGTATGTGAATAATTTCTAACATGCAGAAAAATTAATAAGTTTATAAGAAAAATAATTTATTCTTAGATTAGATTTATTAATATTCCATTTTACAAAACCTCATTAGGTATTTAAAATCATTTATTTTTGAATTACTTATAAAGAAAAAAATATTCTCAATTTATCTGAAAATATAATTTTGAAAGTTACTTAAACTTATAATTTTGAACTATTTACTTATTAATTTCTTTAATTGATAGTTATAACTTAAAAGCCTCATTTTATTAATTAAATAAAAATACATAATAATCTTAATTTATAATTTAATTCCTTTATTATCTATCATCTAATAACTCTTAATAATTAAAAATTAGCTTTAAAGCTAAAGCAAATTAATTTCAATCAAATTTAAATACTTTATAAAATTAATTCTATATATAAATAAAATCAATTAGTATGATGAAGTAGATTTTCTAAATTTATAATTTAAGTAAGAAATTTTAAATCAGCAATTTTTATCTATTTGCTCTATTTTTTGAATGATTAAATTGATAATAAATTTACAGATTAAAATGGCTCTATAATAACTTCGTAATTTTATTTTCATAATTTAAATATAGACTACCTTCATCTCTTAGAATGTCTTTTTGGGTTGATTTACTAACTTTGACTAAGACTGTATTTTAATTAAGCGGGAAAAAATCACCACCCAATGATGATAAAATCCCGTTTAAAAATATTTTTATAATGCAAGGATTTTATTAGATATTTAAACAATTTAATTTATAGATTTAGTTAGCAAGCAAGTGAGAAAGGTCTGCTTTCTCTTTATATATCTTAGAAATTGTTAAAATAAAATTTTATTAGTTCAATAGTAAATTTATATAGTAAATTAACATAAGTTAAAATAAAGTTGAATTTTTAAACAAAATGTTATATAATGTAAGAGTTTGTTGGAGTTTAAGGGTATTGACGTCCACAGCGCCCTGATGCCACCGAGAGCGCCCAGCTGACGCCCAAAGCGTCTAGGTGACGTCCAGAGCTCCTAAATTTTTTGCTTTATAATAATTATTTTAAAACTACTTAACATCACTCTCTAGTCATTTATAGATTGACTAATGTGCAATCTCAACATTACAAAATACTACAATATATATAAATTTGTTATCATTATTTTTCATTCTTTATCTGCATCTTGATTTTGTTAATATTATTAAATATTAATATTCTGAATAAATTACTGATACTTTATTAGATTTCTTCTTTCATAAACCCCAAGAGTCCAAAATTTATACAATTAAATATGTAAAAAACTTTTTAATTTCAATAATGTTATTATTGTATTTACTTAATTAATCATAATTACACGTATTATTTTTTTTTATTTTTTTTATAGCTAAAATTTTTAATCTCACTCTAATTAATAGACTAAAAAATATCATGTCTCTAACTTTATGTTTAGAATTTGCGTCTGTCTGATCACAATTTTATATTTTTTACTAAAAATAGTAAATTAAATAAAAGTCTTAATTAATACAATAATTAAAAATCAAATGCTTTAGAGCAAACATTATTATAATATTATAACATTCATGATATTTTTTTTAAATGTGTAATCTTGTAATCTATCGATTTTGACATATTTTTAAAATTACTTACTTTCATTAAATTATTTACATTTTTAGAGTTTTATTTTTACAAACTTAGGAATTTTTTTTCTACTTTACAAATTAATGACTAATTATATTAGTATAAATTAACAGATTTATAAAATTTATAGTTCGAAAATTTTTAACTCTACCACACATACGTATTAGTTTTTAAATTAATAATTTACTTATTATCAGTTTTTTAAAAAATACAGTCATCTAGCATTATTTACATTCCAATATTTAATAAATGCTTTACAATCATCAGGTTCCAATAAATATAAAATATACCTAATTAGAGCAAATAATTATAAAGCAAGATCAAAATTACACGAAGGAATTGAATCTCTACAATATTTATGCTTCCAGTTTAAAATTAGCTCTAAATTTTGATTTTATCAAATTTAACTTGTTTTAATTATAAAGTTTTTCATGTTAATCTTAGTTCTAACCGTACTTTAAAATGATTGAATCATAAAAAATCCTTTAAAATTTTTAAGTTTTACTAATTAATTTAATTGGAAAGAGAATTTTAGTTATATGATTTCATCATTTATTTTTTAAATGAAAAAACTTATTTAAATATGATTAAATACTTATCTGGTTTAATAATCCTTAAGTTTTTGCAATATGGAATCAATTTTTAGATATAAACTCTAAGTTTATTATACTTTCATATCATTGATAAGGAAGGATCATTAAATAGTAAAAGATTTTGAGTATAAATGATTTTTCAAAAAAAATTATTAGAAAAAAATTTTCTAAAATTTTAATTGAATAAAAATATTAGATGATAATTTTCCAGGAAATTCATAATAGAATTGCTCGTGACTATTGATCAAGATATACTTTAGTAAAATACATTAATTATGTTGCAATAGATAAATTAAAATAAAAGAAATAATGAAAAAAAATTATATAAACTTTATTTTTGTAGTGCTGAGATTACACAATAGTCAAGCTATAAATTATAAAAAAGTGAGGTTAAGTAGTTTTAAAAATAATTATTGTAAGGAAAAAATCTTGGACGCTGTGGGTGTCAGCTGGCTGCTCTGGGCGTCATCCGTGCGCTCTGGGCGTCAAATAGGCGCTCCGGACGTCACCAGACGCTGTGGACGTCATCCGGGCGCTCTCGGCGTCATCAGGGCGCTGTGGACGTCAGTACCCGAGTTTAATTTATTATTAATTTAAAATGATTAATATTGCTGATTATAATGTTGTTATTTTAAGAATTTAAAATGTTAGAATTTGTTAGACTTTGTTAGAGTTGTTATAAATTTAATTTAACTTAGAATAGAAATATAATTGACTACAGAATTATAATTACAGTAAGAATTAAATATAAGATAAACTTAATGAAAATCAAACAGGGCTATGAAGAAGTTTACAAACATTCAAAATAATTTGATAATATATACTTTTTTCAACAAAAGCATCTATCAAACATAATCTAATGTTGTTCACAATGAAAATTCAGTAGATAATATAATGGAACGAAAATCATAGATGAATTGGTCTAATGCAATTGTACTAAGTTGATTTTTCATGGTTAATTTAGTAAATTTGACTTAAAGTTGGAATCTTAAACGAGCATTGATGTAAAGAGGTTTATGTGAACTTGTTCATTCATTTAAATCTAAAACTTATTTATAAAAATTCATTCTTCCCTCACTCGCACAAACTATTGTTTTATCTATGCTCACTCTTTTGCAGCTACTCTGAATCAAGTCTACTGTATCTATAGGTAAGTCAAGCATAAAGTGATACAGCAGTAGTTTCTAGTAGTGATCTTAAATTAACTCCAAAGGAATTCGACTCCATTAAACTGTGGCTATAGGGAAAGTTATATACAGGAGTTGTGTTTAATACTTCAATAGATTTCTTAGACTCATTAATCTTATGAACTGAGAGGTTATCAATAAACAGGATGATCTCTTAATCGTTATATTTATATCTTAACTTGTGTAAGAATACTATATACTAATCTCGCTTAATAGAACGAGGATGTATCATAAAAATTTCTTCCTCCAAGAAATGTTTCATTCTTGAAGGCTGATCTTCTAGTTTGAGGGATCTTGAGAGTAAGTCTCTATTTATTTTATTTTTTATATTTTAATTTAATAACTAATTTTTTTCTATACTAGACAATTATTTTGATGATAATCTCGCGGGACAATTATTTTAAAGTATGAATGTCGATAATTTTTTCTGATAATTTTCATGTATTTTTCAGCAATTTTGATAGAAACATTCCTAATTAACTTCCAATAATTATTGATAGATTTAGGTATATTCTTGGAGAATTCAGAATAATGTTCTTTTTTTATAAAAAGAATTTGTTCCCTAAAAAATTCAACTAAGGAATCAAAAAAAGGCAAAGCAAAAAAGATTAGTGATAAATCCTTATAGAACTCTGATAATGAAAATGATTTTTTGAGATTAATGAATTAAGGTAAGTAGAGATAAAAAAATGTGATTAAAAAAAAGATTATTAAAAAAATTAATTAAAAACAGGTCAGAGATAATAGCATCTGCCACGAATGGCCTTCAAACTATATTTCTTCTAAATTTATATTTATTCTTTAAATTTTTATTGAAAATTCACAATCGCTAAGACTTGATGTTTAAAGTTTGAACGCTCCAAAATCTTTTTGGAGGTTTTGATGTTGATAAATGACATAACTTTCTAAGCCTGAATCTTCGCTAATACTAGCTAAAATTTCATAGGTCCGAACCTTTCTTTTAGTAATAAACTTCTATGTTATCATACTTCTTGTACCATGACTTATAAATAAAGGTGTTTAAGGTAAATACAGCCTAATAAGCGTGTTTGAACTTGATGTTATTAGTAATAGCTCTTTGCATTTATCAGATTTTAGTTTAAATTATTACTATTAAATGATAATGTAAAGGTCAATCATCTATTCACTCTGTTGACAATCTTGAAAGTAATACCATTTCTTCTATAAATAATTACTATAGTTTATGGAGAGATATGCATTTCAGGAAACTTCGATGATACATTACAGCTCGCTAGTCTAATGGAAAGTGTGCCCAAAACTTCATAATCTTCGAGTCGCAGAGGTTGTCAATATGAACCAGAGAGAACTTTTATTTTCTTGCAGGATGCTTTCATGAACCAGAATTAAAATGCTAAACAGCTAGAAAGCAATGATACATAACAATTGAGGCACTATTTTGTAAGAGCTTTGCTATAGGTGTATAATTTTGTACTGGTTTGACATAGTCTATATAAATACTTGTACCATACCTAAGCTACAACAATAAATCTAAATATTTTTCATCATAAATAAACCCTAAATTTAGCTAATTTATATTTCTCATATTGCAAATTGGTATAATTTCTCTACTAACCCCAACTATACCCTACAAATGAAAGCACTAATAAACCTAACTATAGGGTTATGGGATTTTGAATGAGATTATGCTGATAGAGATTCGAAACTAAACGGGAAGAAATGTCACTTTTCTCTTCGAGGCTTCTATTAAAGACGGAGAGTTAGTTAATTACCAACCTTCGAAGAAACAACAGTCAAGCAAGAATCCAAAGAAGAGTTTCTTTAATTTGTTCTTGGTGCTTCTAAAGAAAATTATTCAATAAAATTATTGAAGAAGCAAACAAAATATAATATTCTATTTCTCCCAGTAATAAGAAGAATCTAGACATTCAACAAAGCGAGAGTTGGCTAAAAAGCATATTGATAGATTAATTATTATTTAAATAATATAATAATTCATCGTTTTTTTGGGAACAAGGTACTAGTATATTGCTAATGAAAGAGCTTGCAAAAAATAATGCTAAAACTTACTAAAAATTTTACAAAACATTAATTATTAAAATATTATAATATATATTTTAATAAATTGGGGGGGGGGAAGTTTCCTGTACCAAAATATAATATGCACTCAAGGGAGAAAATTTCCCGCCGCCAAAAAGGTAATTTCCTGCCCCATACATTAAATATGTAATTTTTTATAATTTTAAAGAATCTTTATCATCAATAATGATATAGTTATTTTAAATTTAGCTTCAAATAAAGAATTTACATTTTAATGAAAATCACAGTAAATATTAACAAAAAACATATATTTAAGCCTTATTTATAATATAATATATAATTTGATGACGAATAATTATGAAACTTCAAAATTATATACTAATAAAAGTTGTTTAGTACATGGTTATGGTAATGGTAATTGAAATTGAAATTTATTTTTTTCTTATATTTTTATTGCCAAATAATATAAAATTTAATGTTGGGGGCAGGAAACTTCCAAGGGAAAAACACTTCCACACCCACCCAATGAAATATATAGATTATTAGAAAAAAATTATCCATACCAAAAAAATATTGAAATGGATATAAATTAATATAAAAAAGTCATAAAAATATTACAAAAAATATCAATAAAAATAAAAATCTCATAAAAATCTCAAAAACATGATTATAATTAGCAAAAACCTTTCAAATATATCAAAACCCATTAAAATTATACTAAAACCCTTTTAGAATATGAAAAAACCTTGACCAAAATGATAAAAGCCTTATTATGAAATTTAATCATTATATATTTAAAATATTTGTCTAATAATGAACATAATTAAAATTACTAATTATTTATTGTAATAAATATAATTTTAATACAAAAAGTCATAAAAATATTACAAAAAATATCTATAAAAATAAAAATCTAAAAATACCACTTATAAAATGCAAAACCTTTACAAATATATCAAAACCCTTTTAGAATATGAAAAAACCTTGACCTAAAATTTTAAAAGCCTCATTATGAAATTTAATCATTATATATTTAAAATATTTGTCTAATAAAGAACATAATTAAATTTACTAATTAGATATTGTAATAAAAAAATTTAATATTAAAAATGTCATAAAAATATTACAAAAAATATCTATAAAAATAAAAATCTAAAAATACCACTTATAAAATGCAAAACCTTTACAAATATATCAAAACCCTTTTAGAATATGAAAAAACCTTGACCTAAAATTTTAAAAGCCTCATTATGAAATTTAATCATTATATATTTAAAATATTTGTCTAATAAAGAACATAATTAAATTTACTAATTAGATATTGTAATAAAAAAAATTTTAATACAAAAAAGTCATAAAAATATTACAAAAAATATCTATAAAAATAAAAATCTAAAAATACCACTTATAAAATGCAAAACCTTTACAAATATATCAAAACCCTTTTAGAATATGAAAAAACCTTGACCTAAAATTTTAAAAGCCTCATTATGAAATTTAATCATTATATATTTAAAATATTTGTCTAATAAAGAACATAATTAAATTTACTAATTAGATATTGTAATAAAAAAATTAATATAAAATGTCTAAAATATTACAAAAAATATCTATAAAAATAAAAATCTAAAAATACCACTTATAAAATGCAAAACCTTTACAAATATATCAAAACCCTTTTAGAATATGAAAAAACCTTGACCTAAAATTTTAAAAGCCTCATTATGAAATTTAATCATTATATATTTAAAATATTTGTCTAATAAAGAACATAATTAAATTTACTAATTAGATATTGTAATAAAAAAATTTAATATAAAAATGTCATAAAAATATTACAAAAAATATCTATAAAAATAAAAATCTAAAAATACCACTTATAAAATGCAAAACCCATTAAAATTATACCAAAACCCTATTAGAATATGAAAAAACCTTGAAAAAAAATGATAAAAGCCTTATTATGAAATTTATTTAATCATTATATATTTAAAATATTTGTCTAATAAAGATCATAATTAAATTTACACATTATTTATTGTAATAAATATAATTTTAATATAATAATATTACAAAAAATATCAATAAATAAAAAAATCTCAAAAAACCTGATTATAATTAGCAAAAACCTTTCAAATATATAAAAACCAATTAAAATTATACCAAAACCCTTTTAGAATATGAAAAAACCTTGACCTAAAATGATAAAAGCCTCATTATGAAGTTTAATCATTATATATTTAAAATATTTGTCTAATAAAGAACATAATTAACATTACTAATTAGATATTGTAATAAAAATAATTTTAATATAAAAATATTAAAAAAATATCAATAAATATCTATAAAAATAAAAATCTAATAAAAATCTCAAAAACTTTATAATAAATAGCAAAGCTCTGTCAAATATCAAAACCCATCAAAATTATACCAAAACCCTTTAAGAATATGACAAAACCTTGACATAAAATGATAAAATCCTCATTATGAAATATTAACATTTTATATTTAAAATATTTGTTTTAA
>ARYC01010010.1:0-10022 GCA_000711775.1 Oxytricha trifallax | reverse complement strand
CCCCCTTAAGTATTCTATAAATCTAGTTTTGACATCATCATATAGAACAATAAAAATCCCAAGGATTTAAGAGGAGTAGATCTTCCCACATGGAATAAGGGGTTCGCCATTAATTAAGACCAGAACTATACAATAAAGGTTTAAATCACATAATATAAGACAAAAAAGTTCAACTATAATTACATCTATTCAACTACAAAACATAATTTCTTTAGGAGATCATCGATAAATCAAGCACATCATTAATTAATTTCTCCCAAACATCTTAAGTTCTAGATCAACAATTTGAAGAAATAAAGTTAAAAGAAAAAATAGGGGTAATTATGTACAAGAACCTCAGATAAAACTACATTAACATTAGGGAGGGAGTCTAAGTCGGAACCACATAAAAAAAATATTTTTTTAATTCAATAAAATTAATATTTATTTTAAAGTTGTTTAAATACAAATTAAATCAAAAGCTAATAAGAAAAGTTTTCTAAGATGTAAACCCCTTAGTGAGGGTTAAAAGTGCTTTGATTTGTAGGAAATTCATTAGGGGTTGGGTTTATTAATAAATTGCAAGAGAAAAATAACAAGTTATTGGGGTCTATTTATGATAAAGAGAATAAAGATTGAGTGTTTAAACTGCGATATGGATGCGATATATAGATATTGAAACCAGTACTGAAATATAAGTCTATTAATCTAATCTTAAAGCGAAGTACGGTAACTGTTCGTTCCCTCTGCCTTATAGCTGTAAAATTAAGGCAATAATAGCTAAATTCTGAGACTATAAGGGAGTCAAAATTCTTATGAAAGTATATTGACTATCTTATCAATAAAAAAACTTTGAAGTATAGATGCTTCTCAAATATCTCAAAATAGAGATTTGAAAATGTTTTGGAAAGTATTGAACGATATATCTTAAATCTTTGAAGCTCTCTTCATATAATTGCTTAATCCTACATAGTTGTTAGTATTGTGGCGAAATTAATATATAAGGAATGAAAGTAAAACATACAGGATCGTGTTGCCATTATTATTTGTCAGTTAACGTATTCTTTATAATGCTTTACTAAGTATAGGACATCATAGCGTAAAGAATTCACGGCTTATAATAAACGAAAAAAGTAATACCAAAAGATCTGCTCTTATAGAGAAAGTTTGAATTTTTAAAGTATTGAGAAAGACAAATAAGATGAGACATAAACACAGAATCAAATAATTAAATACAGACTAAAATCATAAACCTCTGGAATCAAGTGAGAGAAATTTACACTCTTTATACAATAGAATAATAGCCTAAGATCTATTCATGAAATTGGATAAGTAATTTTGCCTATGGATATTTTAGATTAATTTGTTGTAGCAAGCAAAATTCTTTAATCGAGAAGAGAGTTAAATTTGAAAAGAAACTTTCATCATTGCAGTTACAAATAATTTAGTTTCTTTCGAGGAGTAAGTGATAAAGGAGTTAAGAAAAGACTTATTTCAGCTCTGCTTGCTTCAATTGGATGAGCAGCTTCTTAAGTGAAGGTCAATCGTGATTTAATTTTAACGCGCGTTTTCCAACTGCAAATATAGAGATCAGAGAGCATAATAAGCACGAAGGATCCTCGATGAGTAAGCTTTAAATCTTGTCTTACTATCAGATGTTTTGATTTCAGCGAGGGCGTGCAAAATTTTCTTTTTCAAAATATGTCTACTAACAAGAAATTGCCAATGCGGCACTTTATCATAGAGTCACTTTAAAGAATTATATGATATTAATTATTAAATCTCATTTTAGCATATCGAGAATAGTGTATCTTAGGAAGGCTCAAACTTTGAACGAAGCATTTCAAGCCTTTGACTCAGTTTCGCATAAAATGCATTGCTAGAGATTAATCAAGTTGAAATTCTGCAATATTTTTTCTTTGCATTTCCTTTGTAATTGACGAGATGCTTCTCAAATATCTCAAAATAGAGATTTGAAAATGTTTTGGAAAGTATTGAACGATATATCTTAAATCTTTGAAGTCTTTTTTCATATAATTGTTTAATCTAACATAGTTGTTAGTATTGTGGCGAAATTAATAGATAAGAATTGAAAGTAAAACAGTCAAAGATACAGGATCATTTTGCCATTATTATTTGTCAGTTAACGTATTCTTTATAATGCTTTACTAAGTATACAAGGAAAGGAATATCTCTTTAATATACGAAAAGTCTTTAAAAAATCCTTTATGGAAAGTTTAATTTTTTGAAGTTGAGGACAGTGCATAAAAGTTCAAAATATTAAATGAAACTAAATCATCTGGAATCAAGTGAGAGAAATTACACTCTTTTATCAAAATAATAATAGCCTTAGATCTATTTATGAAATCGGATAAGTAATTTTGCCTATGGTTATTCAAGATTTATTTGTTGTAACAAGCAAATTCTTTAATCGAGAAGAGTTAAATTTGAAAAGAAACTTTCATCATTGCAGTTACAAATAATTTAGTTTCTTTCGAAGAGTAAGTGATAAAGGAGTTAAAAAAAGACTTATTTCAGCTCTACTTGCTTCAATTGTATGAGCAGCTTCTTAAGTGAAGGTCAATCGTGATTTAATTTTAACGGGCATTTTCCAACTGCAAATATAGAGATCAGAGAGCATAATAAGCACGAAGGATCCTCGATGAGTAAGCTTTAAATCTTGTCTTACTATCAGATGTTTTGATTTCAGCGAGGGCGTGCAAAATTTTCTTTTTCAAAATATGTATTCTAACAAGAAATTGCCAATGCGGCACTTTATCACAGAGTCACTTTAAAGCATTATATGATATTAATTATTAAATCTCATTTTAGCATATCGAGAATAGTGTATCTTAGGAAGGCTCATACTTTGAACGAAGCATTTCAAGCCTTCGACTAGGTTTCGCATAAAATGCATTGCTAGAGATTAATCAAGTTGAAATTCTCTGCAATATTTTTTCTTTGCATTTCCTTTGTTACTGACGAGATGCTTCTCAAATATCTCAAAATAGAGATTTGAAAATGTTTTGGAAAGTATTGAACGATATATCTTAAATCTTTGAAGTCTTTTTTCATATAATTGTTTAATCTAACATAGTTGTTAGTATTGTGGCGAAATTAATAGATAAGAATTGAAAGTAAAACAGTCAAAGATACAGGATCATTTTGCCATTATTATTTGTCAGTTAACGTATTCTTTATAATGCTTTACTAAGTATACAAGGAAAGGAATATCTCTTTAATATACGAAAAGTCTTTAAAAAATCCTTTATGGAAAGTTTAATTTTTTGAAGTTGAGGACAGTGCATAAAAGTTCAAAATATTAAATGAAACTAAATCATCTGGAATCAAGTGAGAGAAATTACACTCTTTTATCAAAATAATAATAGCCTTAGATTTATTTATGAAATCGGATAAGTAATTTTGCATAAAGATATTCAAGATTAATTTGTTGTAACAAGCAAATTCTTTAATCGAGAAGAGAGTTAAATTTGAAATGAAACTTTCATCATTGCAGTTACAAATAATTTAGTTTCTTTCGAAGAGTAAGTGATAAAGGAGTTAAGAAAAGACTTATTTCAGATCTGCTTGCTTCAATTGTATGAGCAGCTTCTTAAGTGAAGGTCAATCGTGGTTTTATTTTAACGGGCTTTTTCCAATGCTAATATAGAGATCAGAGAGCATAATAAGCACGAAGGATCCTCGATGAGTAAGTTTTTTATCTTGTCTTTCTATCAGATTTTTTGATTTCAGCGAGGGCGTGCAAACTTTTCTTTTTCAAAATATGTCTTCTAACAAGAAATTGCGAATGCGGCACTTTATCACAGAGTCACTTTAAAGCATTATATGATATTGATTATTAAATCTCATTTTAGCATATCGAGAATAGTGTATCTTAGGAAGGCTCATACTTTGAACGAAGCATTTCAAGCCTTCGACTAGGTTTCGCATAAAATGCATTGCTAGAGATTAATCAAGTTGAAATTCTCTGCAATATTTTTTCTTTGCATTTCCTTTGTTACTGACGAGATGCTTCTCAAATATCTCAAAATAGAGATTTGAAAATGTTTTGGAAAGTATTGAACGATATATCTTAAATCTTTGAAGTCTTTTCATATAATTGTTTAATCTAACATAGTTGTTAGTATTGTGGCGAAATTAATAGATAAGAATTGAAAGTAAAACAGTCAAAGATACAGGATCATTTTGCCATTATTATTTGTCAGTTAACGTATTCTTTATAATGCTTTACTAAGTATACAAGGAAAGGAATATCTCTTTAATATACGAAAAGTCTTTAAAAAATCCTTTATGGAAAGTTTAATTTTTTGAAGTTGAGGACAGTGCATAAAAGTTCAAAATATTAAATGAAACTAAATCATCTGGAATAGTGAGAGAAATTACACTCTTTTATCAAAATAATAATAGCCTTAGATTTATTTATGAAATCGGATAAGTAATTTTGCCTTTGGTTATTCAAGATTTATTTGTTGTAACAAGCAAATTCTTTAATCGAGAAGAGAGTTAAATTTGAAAAGAAACTTTCATCATTGCAGTTACAAATAATTTAGTTTCTTTCGAGGAGTAAGTGATAAAGGAGTTAAGAAAAGACTTATTTCAGCTCTGCTTGCTTCAATTGGATGAGCAGCTTCTTAAGTGAAGGTCAATCGTGATTTAATTTTAACGCGCGTTTTCCAACTGCAAATATAGAGATCAGAGAGCATAATAAGCACGAAGGATCCTCGATGAGTAAGCTTTAAATCTTGTCTACTATCAGATGTTTTGATTTCAGCGAGGGCGTGCAAACTTTTCTTTTTCAAAATATGTCTTCTAACAAGAAATTGCCAATGCGGCACTTTATCACAGAGTCACTTTAAAGCATTATATGATATTAATTATTAAATCTCATTTTAGCATATCGAGAATAGTGTATCTTAGGAAGGCTCATACTTTGAACGAAGCATTTCAAGCCTTTGACTCGGTTTCGCATAAAATGCATTGCTAGAGATTAATCAAGTTGAAATTCTCTGCAATATTTTTTCTTTGCATTTCCTTTGTTACTGACGAGATGCTTCTCAAATATCTCAGAATAGAGATTTGAAAATGTTTTGGAAAGTATTGAACGATATATCTTAAATCTTTGAAGTCTTTTTCATATAATTGTTTAATCTAACATAGTTGTTAGTATTGTGGCGAAATTAATAGATAAGAATTGAAAGTAAAACAGTCAAAGATACAGGATCATTTTGCCATTATTATTTGTCAGTTAACGTATTCTTTATAATGCTTTACTAAGTATACAAGGAAAGGAATATCTCTTTAATATACGAAAAGTCTTTAAAAAATCCTTTATGGAAAGTTTAATTTTTTGAAGTTGAGGACAGTGCATAAAAGTTCAAAATATTAAATGAAACTAAATCATCTGGAATCAAGTGAGAGAAATTACACTCTTTATACATTAGAATAGCCTTAGATCTATTTATGAAATTGGTTAAGTAATTTTGCATAAAGATATTTTCAGATTAAGTGTTGTTGCTGAACATTGCCAAATTTTAATCGTAGTCCAACCCGCCCGTCAGAAGAGGTATTTAGCACATTTGAAAGTAGAAACCTTTCATGTCCATTAGCAAGGTTACAATCACCATTTAGTTCTCTTTCGAGGAGTAAGCTGGTCATCTAAATGAGTTAGAAAGACTTATTGTCAGCTCTGCCATACGTCTCTTAATTAAACCTTCAATTTGTATCGCAGCAACGCTTCTTAACCGCTTAAACGGTCAAGTTCGTGAGGTTTATTCCTTTACCAGGGCATTTCCAACTGCAAATATAGAGATCAGAGAGCATAAAAAGCACGAAGGATCCTCGATGAGTAAGCTTTAAATCTTGTCTTACTATCAGATGTTTTGATTTCAGCGAGGGCGTGCAATCTATTCTTTTTCAAAATATGTCTACTAACAAGAAATTGCCAATGCGGCACTTTATCACAGAGTCACTTTAAAGCATTATATGATATTAATTATTAAATCTCATTTTAGCATATCGAGAATAGTATATCTTAGGAAGGCTCATACTTTGTACGAAGCATTTCAAGCCTTTGACTCAGTTTCGCATAAAATGCATTGCTAGAGATTAATCAAGTTGAAATTCTCTGCAAAATTTTTTCTTTGCATTTCCTTTGTTACTGGCGAGATGCTTCTCAAATATCTCAAAATAGAGATTTGAAAATGTTTTGGAAAGTATTGAACGATATATCTTAAATCTTTGAAGTCTTTTCATATAATTGTTTAATCTAACATAGTTGTTAGTATTGTGGCGAAATTAATAGATAAGAATTGAAAGTAAAACAGTCAAAGATACAGGATCATTTTGCCATTATTATTTGTCAGTTAACGTATTCTTTATAATGCTTTACTAAGTATACAAGGAAAGGAATATCTCTTTAATATACGAAAAGTCTTTAAAAAATCCTTTATGGAAAGTTTAATTTTTTGAAGTTGAGGACAGTGCATAAAAGTTCAAAATATTAAATGAAACTAAATCATCTGGAATCAAGTTAGAGAAATTTACACTCTTTTATCAAAAGAATAATAGCCTTAGATCTATTTATGAAATCGGATAAGTAATTTTGCATAAAGATATTCAAGATTAATTTGTTGTAACAAGCAAATTCTTTAATCGAGAAGAGAGTTAAATTTGAAATGAAACTTTCATCATTGCAGTTACAAATAATTTAGTTTCTTTCGAAGAGTAAGTGATAAAGGAGTTAAGAAAAGACTTATTTCAGATCTGCTTGCTTCAATTGTATGAGCAGCTTCTTAAGTGAAGGTCAATCGTGATTTAATTTTAACGGGCATTTTCCAACTGCAAATATAGAGATCAGAGAGCATAAAAAGCACGAAGGATCCTCGATGAGTAAGCTTTAAATCTTGTCTTACTATCAGATGTTTTGATTTCAGCGAGGGCGTGCAAAATTTTCTTTTTCAAAATATGTCTACTAACAAGAAATTGCCAATGCGGCACTTTATCATAGAGTCACTTTAAAGAATTATATGATATTAATTATTAAATCTCATTTTAGCATATCGAGAATAGTGTATCTTAGGAAGGCTCAAACTTTGAACGAAGCATTTCAAGCCTTTGACTCAGTTTCGCATAAAATGCATTGCTAGAGATTAATCAAGTTGAAATTCTCTGCAATATTTTTTCTTTGCATTTCCTTTGTTACTGACGAGATGCTTCTCAAATATCACAAAATAGAGATTTGAAAATGTTTTGGAAAGTATGAACGATATATCTTAAATCTTTGAAGTCTTTTTTCATATAATTGTTTAATCTAACATAGTTGTTAGTATTGTGGCGAAATTAATAAATAAGAATTGAAAGTAAAACAGTCAAAGATACAGGATCGTTTTGCCATTATTATTTGTCAGTAAACGTATTCTTTATAATGCTTTACTAAGTATACAAGGAAAGGAATGTCTCTTTAATATACGAAAAGTCTTTATAAGATCCTTTATGGAAAGTTTAATTTTTTAAAGTTGAGGACAGTGCATAAAAGTTCAAATATTAAATGAAACTAAATCATCGGGAATCAAGTGAGAGAAATTTACACTCTTTTATCAAAAGAATATAGCCTTAGATCTATTTATGAAATCGGATAAGTAATTTTGCATAAAGATATTCAAGATTAATTTGTTGTAACAAGCAAATTCTTTAATCGAGAAGAGAGTTAAATTTGAAATGAAACTTTCATCATTGCAGTTACAAATAATTTAGTTTCTTTCGAAGAGTAAGTGATAAAGGAGTTAAGAAAAGACTTATTTCAGATCTGCTTGCTTCAATTGTATGAGCAGCTTCTTAAGTGAAGGTCAATCGTGATTTAATTTTAACGGGCATTTTCCAACTGCAAATATAGAGAACAGAGAGTATAAAAAGCACGAAGGATCCTCGATGAGTAAGCTTTAAATCTTGTCTTACTATCAGATGTTTTGATTTCAGCGAGGGGCATGCAAACTTTTCTTTTTAAAAATATGTCTACTAACAAGAAATTGCCAATGCGGCACTTTATCACAGAGTCACATTAAAACATTATATGATACTAATGATTAAATCTCATTTTAGCATATCGAGAATAGTATATCTTAGGAAGGCTCATACTTTGAACGAAGCATTTCAAGCCCTTGACTCAGTTTCGCATAAAATGCATTGCTAGAGATTAATCAAGTTGAAATTCTCTGCAATATTTTTTCTTTGCATTTCCTTTGTAATTGACGAGATGCTTCTCAAATATCTCAAAATAGAGATTTGAAAATGTTTTGGAAAGTATTGAACGATATATCTTAAATCTTTGAAGTCTTTTTTCATATAATTGTTTAATCTAACATAGTTGTTAGTATTGTGGCGAAATTAATAAATAAGAATTGAAAGTAAAACAGTCAAAGATACAGGATCGTTTTGCCATTATTATTTGTCAGTAAACGTATTCTTTATAATGCTTTACTAAGTATACAAGGAAAGGAATGTCTCTTTAATATACGAAAAGTCTTTATAAGATCCTTTATGGAAAGTTTAATTTTTTAAAGTTGAGGACAGTGCATAAAAGTTCAAAATATTAAATGAAACTGAATCATCGGGAATCAAGTGAAAGAAATTACACTCTTTTATCAAAATAATAATAGCCTTAGATCTATTTATGAAATCGGATAAGTAATTTTGCATAAAGATATTCAAGATTAATTTGTTGTAACAAGCAAATTCTTTAATCGAGAAGAGAGTTAAATTTGAAATGAAACTTTCATCATTGCAGTTACAAATAATTTAGTTTCTTTCGAAGAGTAAGTGATAAAGGAGTTAAGAAAAGACTTATTTCAGATCTGCTTGCTTCAATTGTATGAGCAGCTTCTTAAGTGAAGGTCAATCGTGATTTAATTTTAACGGGCATTTTCCAACTGCAAATATAGAGAACAGAGAGTATAAAAAGCACGAAGGATCCTCGATGAGTAAGCTTTAAATCTTGTCTTACTATCAGATGTTTTGATTTCAGCGAGGGCGTGCAAAATTTTCTTTTTCAAAATAATGTGACAATACTCAACATCACTGAACCTTGCCAATGCGGCACTCTTATCACAAGTCACTTTTAAAGCATTATATGATATAATTCCATTTACACATCTCATTTTTAGTCATATCTTGACAAAAGAATAGTGTATCTTAGGAAGGCTCATACTTTGAACGAAGCATTTCAAGCCTTTGACTCAGTTTCGCATAAAATGCATTGCTAGAGATTAATCAAGTTGAAACTCTCTGCAATATTTATTCTTTGCATTTCCTTTGTTACTGACGAGATGCTTCTCAAATATCTCAAAATAGAGATTTGAAAATGTTTTGGAAAGTATTGAACGATATATCTTAAATCTTTGAAGTCTTTTTTCATATAATTGTTTAATCTAACATAGTTGTTAGTATTGTGGCGAAATTAATAGATAAGAATTGAAAGTAAAACAGTCAAAGATACAGGATCATTTTGCCATTATTATTTGTCAGTTAACGTATTCTTTATAATGCTTTACTAAGTATACAAGGAAAGGAATATCTCTTTAATATACGAAAAGTCTTTAAAAAATCCTTTATGGAAAGTTTAATTTTTTGAAGTTGAGGACAGTGCATAAAAGTTCAAAATATTAAATGAAACTAAATCATCTGGAATCAAGTGAGAGAAATTTACACTCTTTTATCAAAATAATAATAGCATTAGATCTATTTATGAAATCGGATAAGTAATTTTGCCTTTGGTTATTCAAGATTTATTTGTTGTAACAAGCAAATTCTTTAATCAAGAAGAGAGTTAAATTTGAAAAGAAACTTTCATCATTGCAGTTACAAATAATTTAGTTTCTTTCGAGGAGTAAGTGATAAAGGAGTTAAGAAAAGACTTATTTCAGCTCTGCTTGCTTCAATTGGATGAGCAGCTTCTTAAGTGAAGGTCAATCGTGATTTAATTTTAACGCGCGTTTTCCAACTGCAAATATAGAGATCAGAGAGCATAA
>ARYC01010009.1:0-29135 GCA_000711775.1 Oxytricha trifallax | reverse complement strand
AAATTTTAATTATTTCATACAAGACTTAGACTTTATAATTTAAGAATTAAAAATTTGAATTTAAACTTAAAAGTATTGTATCTTCAAAAATAAAAATTAACTTATGTGAATTCGATATTTTTTAAGAGACCAAAATATTCCGTCAGTTTTGACTTATCTTTACAGAAAAGTTAAGTATGAGTTTGATAATTAATTTTATGGCAGGCTAGTAGACTTCTCTTTCGTTTATTCACAATGCTATATTTATAATTTATTGTTCAATATTTCCAAATATTAAATTGTTTTAGATAAATACATAAAGAGGAATATTTCAAATTAAATGTTTTAATTTATTTCTAGTACAATATAATCAAGCAATAAGGATTAATTTGAGAATAATTTGCATTCCATATTTTCTCAAAGATCATGAATTTTAAGTGTCTAGTTGCTTAGATCGTGTAGGTGATCGATAAATTGCTGAAAATCAGGCCTCACTATTTCTCCATAGTGATAGATTGCTCGATTTATTAAACTTAAACAATCAATTTATCAAATTCTTTATAAAATTTAAATGAGAAAATGGTATTGAATGAAATGAAATTAATTCGAATTAAATTCATATTTTTTTACAATTATTATAATTATCATAAAATCTTATTTGTAAAAATGATTTTGAGTTATTTGAGAAATTTAGGACTTTTATATAATATAATTATTGATAAGGTTTAAGTTAATTTGTTTTTAAATATTTTGGAATTTAGATAACTTATAATGGTATTCTACCATAGCTTTCATATAAAAGTTGTTTTTTAAATGATTTTAATTTCTTTTACCTATTAAGATAGAAGAGAGTAGAAAGTAAACATTCCTTGATACCACTTTAATATCTATTTACTAGTTAAGTGTGTATCATTAGACAAAATATTTTCCACTTATTCAAAACCCCTAAACTCTTTCAGTAGTTTGATTGAGTTTTTGATTGAAAAAAGGTATCATTTAACGCATACTTTATTAGGATTTTATGGTTTAAATATTAGCAATTTATAAGTGAATATGTTGGGTTTGAGGTCAGTTTATGACAGTGAGCATATATATATTTACTGCTTAAGTTGCGTAATGGATGTGATGAGCATAATGTCTAAATTATACATCTATAGCAAGGCTGCTCCACAATCTGCTGCTACTATAAGGTCTCACTGTCTATTAGCATTGAATTTGAAGAGGAAGTAGCTTAAATCTAAGCCAAAAAGACCTTTGAAATATAAGAAGCATCATATTGATTATCATGTGAATAATAAGAATTTGAAGTATTAGGTTCACTTCCTTTCGCCTAGAGACTGTGATGTTTCATCGGCAATTTCTTGAGCTCGACATACCTGCTTAATCTATAGCTTACATTTATAAAAAGAATGGAATCTCTTACAAGAGTCAATCACATTAAGATAGTGATTGACTTTACTGTTCCTTTTTATAAGAAATGCAGAGCGCTTAAGAGCATGGTTTTAAGTTCATCCGCGCTGATGAAGCTGTATTTACATTCAATACTTTTATATCGAAGTCTTGATATAAGAGGTACAGTAATATTGAAGTATATGATCAAAAGGTTAAGATTTAAACTCATGCTATTCATGGTGAAATCAGTGAAGATAATGGACTTGAGACTTATGTTATCCACCCTCGCTCAATTAAGACTGAACAATACATAAAGTTTTTGTAGTAACTCAGAGATAAGTATGCTGACGAAGAAATTATTCTGTTTGTAGATAATTATCAATGCACAGAACTAAAGATTCTAGGAAAGAATATGAAAGGCTCAACACAACACATGTATTTAATGTTCCTTACAGCCCTCAATTTAATGGAATTGAGTTGTATTAGGGCCTATTGAAAGGCCACAACAAGAGACTTCTACTATACCACCTGATGCACGATTTATAGATAGACACTGTAGATTTCTTGAAGAGTGCTGCTAAGAAAGTCAGCGAGGTGAAAGCTAAATATTGTGAGACAGATGAGAGATTTTGTGTTTATAAACAAGTATTAGATTTTATCGAAGCTCACATATCAAATGATCTTTTAAATGAATTTAGCTTCTCTTTCTTTTCTTTCTCTTACTGTTTTTTGGTCTCATGTTTTTTCTTTTTGAGCCAGTTCTGAATCGATATTCATCTCATCTGGCTTTTAAATATTATTGAAGAGTCTTTTAATTAATTCATGTGTTACTTGAGGTTTCTCTCTCTCTGCTTAAATTGATGTACAATTCCATTAATATATAGCAGTACCAAATTTTTCTATAAAGTTAAAAGTCTAATCTTATTTGATATGAATGGGTGCTTCTGCAGTTCTTAAAGCCACTTCTTGATAATTTTAATTCCTTGCTTCTCTTTTCTTAAGGCGAGATGCTGTAACATTTCTCGTGAGCTTCTTAAATAACTTTATTTAAGTACTCAAGTTTCAAGGTTCCAAGACCGCCAAAGAAGAAGTTTCTCACTGGTAACTTATTAGAGAGTTGAGGCTTTGACGGTAGGTATAGAGCAACATCTGAATCACTCATAGCATCATTGTATAGGTTTTTACTGATCTTTCCGATTAGTTAGTAATCTCTGTCATCTTTATTTCATTAGTCTTAAAAGCTTTTTTTATCTTCGCTTAGTAAAGCTTTAAGAATGAGATTTTAGTTCTTCTTGAGTTGTAGAAACAATCCAACTTTAGAGATTAAGTTAATTATTGAGAAAGATTTACCTTGCTAAAAGAAGTATCTGTAAAGGTCCTCTTTACTTCGAAATTTATTTATTAATTTTTTAGATTAATTTCTATTCATCGCATCATTCATGCACTAAACCTTGCTTCCTCTTTCTAGTAATGATAATGCAATTCAGAATAATGGATATCCATTATAAATTTACGAAAGTCTTTCTACTATATAAGGAGGACCTGCTTGAGGTCAGCCTGAAATAGATATGTGGATAACGTTGAAAAACTTGCTCCAAGTTTCAGAGATTCATTTCCATTTTTATAAAACTTTCTCCATGAAATCACTTCTAATAATGTTTAATTATTTTAGGAGGACCTTCTAATTAAGTTCGAACTTTATTAAGAGTTAATTTTTAAGGTAAAAACTCAATTAGGAGGATATTAAATTAAAAAATGATTAATAGCTTTACCTTAAAATTAGGTTTAAACTTAATTTTGAGGGCCTCCAAGAGAAAAAAACTCCTTAATCAGCATTTTATTTACTAAAATGTAAAATATTCTCATAAAATATGTCAACTTACAGACTTTTATGATGCTTCATTTTTCTTACCTCTACGCAAAGAATTTATCAAATTGTCTAAAACTATATTTTTATAGTATACCTACTTGTATTATATCATTATTAAAAAATATTCTATGAGCAAGCTTTAATGTGCGCAAACCTCTTAAGAAGAGCGGCATTACTTGGATCAAGCCAATAAAGATTGCCATTTTAGCAATCCAAAAAAGTAGAGAATGGAGATGCTTGTACTTACTAGGAGCCTACCTATGATAACTTTGACTCATCCAGCTTTGAGATTTCAATCTTAAGTCAAAATGAAATTCTCAAAGAGAAAGAATAAGCAGTGGAGTAGGTAAATAACCCACCATCGATCTTAAAATTTTATCAGCTAAAGTGGAGCATTTCTGCAAGACTGCATTAAAAATATCCTCTATAAGTCAACTAACAAGAGGCACTTAAGAGATATACACAATTACTACATGCCTAGGTTATATCTAAAGCATCAAAAGAAGAAGGATGGGATGTATTTGTGAGTTTTATGAGAAGCTTACTCTCATACAAGATACCTTAAAATGCACCTAAAGAAAAAGCACAATTAAAGCTTTATGTTCATTCGTGAAAATACAGGAAGATTTCTATAAAAAAAGAAGATCAAAAAACTCAGAAGAATCTCTTAGGGTCGAGATATAAAAGTAATCAAAATGAAGAAAGCAGTTTTGAACTTTCCAATCTCAGAAATCAATAAAATTATGGTAAAAAATTGATGCTATTAAAACACCAATCTTGAAAATTATTGACATCGTTTCTTACTTTGAAAGCTACCTCACTCTTGAAATAAAATAGAGAAGAGAATCATCACGGATGACTAATATGACCTACAAAATTTATCCATTCAATTACTTCCTTGCTGATGACAAGTTATATATGGAATTTGTGAATGAGTATTACGCTTTTAAATAAGCAAGGTTTAAGAGTGTAGGCATATAATATAGCTAGATGCCATTTTGCTTGGAAAAGAGACCATGTAACTTTTAGGCTTCCACTCCTTGAAATGACGAAAAGAGAATTCTTATTTGACAACAGGTGCCAAAGACAACTTGGCTAGATAGTGCAACAGATTGCAGAGGGAATAGAAGAGCTTTACAAGCTCGGGTATGTTCACTGAGACTTAAAGCCTGAAAATATTATGATTTATTATCAACCTTTTAGAATATACATTATTGATTTCAGCATAGCTTAAAGAGTGCAAGTCTGATTTGGGCAATGTATTAGGCTATTTCCCAGAGAGAGAAGATTGGAGGACGGAGATACTGCATTGGATATGTGTGCACTAGCAGCAATAATCATGGAGAGTGACATGCCAAGAAACGATTGCTTTAGCTGCAAAGGTGAGAGAGATTCTAAGCAAAGAATCAAGCAATATTTAGATAAGTGCAAGATTAATGGAGGCCTGAGAGACCTTGCTTATTCAACTATCATCATGTCAGACAAAGATAAGCAGACTACAATCGAGACAATTAAACAACACATTAGAAAGATAAAGTTCAGAGAACTCCCACATAATACTAAGTTTATTTTTGTGTGAATTATTTTTAAAAAAACTGGATTCATTTACTCGCTTAAATTACTAATTATTTAACTCCTCTACATAAACGCTTATAAAACTCTAATAAAGTATGCGTTAATTGTTACTTCTTATCAATAAAAAGTTCAATCAAACTACTGAAGGGGTTTTGGTTGTTCTGCTATGTAAAATAAAGATCTCAGCTTAATGCATTGATTTATCATTGTAAATTAACAAAAGTTTTATATTAAATTAAGCAATAAAACTCAATTATTTTAATAACATAAAGCGAATTAAGTGATTTGAGAGTAAGTATGAATGATTAATGAACAATTTAATTTGATGTGTATAGTAAATGTACAGTGATATAGTCTTAAATAGCTCATTTTTCTCATCATTTTCAGCATCATGATCATGATAATTTCTCGATCAAATCTCGAGATCGGTGCTCATTAGGTTATGATCAATCAGAAGTAGTTCATTTTAAGTTCCATCTGTTGTAATCTTAGGCACATCTCGATTTAAGAAGGATTTTTTTAGCATCGTTGTTAAGGTCAAGTCTCCATTTTAACCTTTGATTTTTTAATAATTTTGAGATTATAAGTTAAGTTGTAAGGTCTGAGCTTTAATTAATCACATTAAATTTAAATGTAATTAAAATCTCACTAATTAAATTTCTCTATATAATAAACCTACTAGTTTAATCATTAATCTTAAAGCATTAAAACAAACAAAGTTTTAATCAGACCTTACAACTTAACTTATAATCTCAAAATTATTAAAAAATCAAAGGTTAAAATGGAGACTTGACCTTCACAACGATGCTCAAAAAATCCTTCTTAAATCGAGATGTGCCTAAGATTTCAATTGATGGAACTTAAAATGAGCTACTTCTGATTCTATGATCGTGAGGAACCTAATGAGCACCGATCTCGAGATTTTATCGAGAAATTATCATGATCATGATGATGAGAAAAATGAGCTATTTAAGACTATATTACTATACATTTACTATACACATCAAATTAAATTGTTGATTAATCATTCATACTTACTCTCAAATCACATAATTCGCTTTAACACAATTACATTTAATTAATCATAAATTAGTTTATTTCTTCCAGATTAAATTTAAATTTTGATTTAATTGCAATTTTATTTAACAACAAAAATGCAATGCTATTCTTTAATCTTATTACTCTAATGAGATATATAAACTAGGATGATATTTTTCCGTTAATACAAAAAAATTATCAATTAGTTATATATATATATATATATATAATTATTTTTTACAGTGAGTGCCATAAGCTCAAAAATCTAACTGATTTGTTTTTTATTGAATTAATTACAAGGAGATTTATAAATTAGCTTTACTAATATTAGTTTAACTGAAATGTATTACTCGATTAAGAGATTTAAACTATGATATAAAGATCTTTATTATCCACTCTAAAAATTATTTAAGTAATTCTATCTTTCTAAATTTATTAAATTATTAATTTGTAACATTTCATAAAATACTAAATGCTAATTTATAATAACTATTAGAATTGCCCTAATCATTAATTTATTTATACAGTTATACTATTTTTAAAACCTTTTTCTTTATTATATTAATTATTTATTTTTTACTATGAAAATAATAGAACTATTTAAATATTGTTTACATTTGATTTTTGTTAGTCTGTAGTAAATTTATGTAAATAAGTAAAAGATGTTGAAGATTTTGCAGAATGGGATTTATTTAAATTAAATAATTCTCTATTATTTATTTTAATTTTAAATAGTAGAAATATCAACGAATTATATATATATATATCTTATTAAATAAGTCGCTATTTATTTTAACAGTGTAAATTTAATAATTAAAAAATTGTTAATTGTTAGCTAGAGAGCCACTATCTGAAAACTGTGCCGAAGGACTTGAACTTTTCTTGGTCAGTTCGGGGCTGATAATACTTGTGCATAAAGAGCTCTTCAAGTATTGAAAATACAATTATTAATAAATCTTTTAGAATATTTTTTATTATTAATTAATTTTTATTTTTTTTATAAATTAAAGAACAAATAAAAATAATTCTCTATTTAAGTTTTAAATACAATTTATGGTTAATTAATTAATTTATATATATATATATTTTAAAGAATAACTCAGTTTATATCTTGGTCATAGGAATGTTTTTCTTAATCCAATCAAACTTTCTTTTGTAGAACTTTATCACGCACCTTATGACCATCTATAAAAAAGAATATTTATCTTTCAGAGATTTTGATGAGAGAAAAAAATACCTTGAATTTTACGTCTCCCCGAACAATACTATTTGGGGTAGAAGTTGATGGCCTCAGTGAAGTATCCTGGCATGTCTATTTTTATATATAATATTGATTAAACTTACATAAAATTATAAATCTAATATTTTTATGAACCATTAAATGAAGAGGATAAATAACTTATAAATATAAAAAGCTAATTGCTAAGGCTGGCTTATCATTATATAATTAAGAATATAGTTAGATAAAGTAAGGAGAAATCCCATAACTAATTAAACACTATAATGATAATTAAGATAAATATAATTAGAGTAAAACATAATGGTCAAGATATTAGTATAAATAATGTTTTTAGTAAAGATATAATATAAAAATAGCTGAAATTTCTTGAAAGTTTAAATACCCAAAGTGATTATTTACCTGTAAAAAAATTAATTGAAGTAATAAAAATAAAAAAATTGACAAACCAAGAAACTTCCCATATTTTATTTTTATTCATAAGACTGATAGGAAACTCCCTCCCTACTATTTTATACTAAGTGAATAATGATACTTACTTAAGCAATATTAATTTTATATTATGAGTCTTTTAATTTTACAGATAATTTATCTTCTTTTATATAAATGTTAACTATTATTACGCAGGAATCTCATGGAAGAGTATGTGATTAAAATAATCTATAATAAACTTCTTATAATATTTTATTATTTAATACTGAAATAATGATTTGTGGAACTGTCTAAATTTGCTAAATCTGATTGAATTTGGAAGATTCTTTTTCTTTTTCGATTTAGTTTATTCTTTAGTTTAATGATTCCCTTTGCAAATCCATAATATTTGCTATTTGGAATTTGTTTCCAAATTATAAATTTTATATTTCAATAAATTATTGTCCATCTTTCTCTAGTTATTTGGTACCTGTTGGTAAAAAAGATTAAGAAGAGTTTGAAAAACATCAAATATTTTTCAAGCTAAAATATTAAAAACTAATAATTTGTAGGAACTTTCTGTTTCAATATTAACTAAAATAATTTTGAAAAATTTGATTTTCTTGAATATTTATTAGTTTCAAGTTTTGTGTTTCAAAAATTTATTGGATAAGTCATTTAATCAGAAATTGAGTTTTTTTATGGTGAAATTTCCTTATAATTATTAAAAGTTTATGATATATAATATGAATTTAAGTGGAATATTATTATTTAATTTGTTTTCTTAAAGATATTTATATATATATTTTGAATCAAGTTATTTATATTTACAAAACTTTTTTTTAACTTGATGTTGATAAATGATTTAAAATCAAATAATTTTAACATATCACTGTTTAATACTAAAATTAAACCATCAATTTTAGTCGTGACGTATCTGAGTGAGTTGACGTGGCAAACTTCTGTGACGTGGCAGTCATGAAGTAGAAAACTCCGAAAAAAAGATTCTCGCTATTGCCTAGTCTTCTCCCAAAATCAAGATGTCACCACAGTTTGTACCTGGGGACAGAGCCTTTTTTAACTTAATGCTTATAAAGCGAATATAATTTAATAATTAACTATTTGATAAATATAAATAAAGATATCTTTAATTTCAGTGAATAATAAAAATTTATTTATTAATATTTATTCATTCTTTTAGTTTGTTATTTATGCCAAATCTTTAATTAAGTGCACTGGAGCTGCTGTCTCTTCTTACAAAAATAAGGAAAAAATTTAAAATAATTTATGTTTCACTAAATATATTTAATTAATTATTTTTTAAATGTCTTCTTAATTTTTAGGAAACCTTGCAGCCTATAGTGATATAAATAAAATTGATAATAATAATATCACATTTTTTATTTAGCAGTCTAATTTTTCTTAAGTTAATCAGGAAATCTATTACTTTTTAGATTGGGGTTTAGAATTTTCAATTAAATTAGAGGTAACTCTTAAAACAATTAATATGCTATAATACAAAATTATTATGAAAAAGTCAATTGAGTTGCAATAAATTAAATAAATAAGCTCTAACTTAATTTTTTCATATAAATATAAATTAAGGGGGCTAGAAAATCTTATCGTCACTCTTTAATTGAAGTACGAATAAACTTAATGCCAATTTATAATTATAAAATAAAATGGTTGAAGGTATTTATAATGAAGGCATTGGACAAGGAAAAGGGACTCTGGTTGGTAACTGGCAAGAAGGAGAGATCTCTCAGAGATTTCACTGGAGTAGGCAGAACTAAACTTATTTTACTTTAATTTTATTACGAAAAAGTTATTAACATAATTTGAATTAATAATAAAAGGATAATGCCAAAAATCTTTATTATTTTATTACCAGAGAGCACATCCCTAAGAAATATTTGAATTTTGAGGATCCAATTGTATCTGATAAAGTATTTGATAATACTCACGATGGAAATCTATGGAGAGAGAAAGTACCAGCTCATGTACACAGAGAACTTTTATTGACAAAATGAAACCATCTTTAATATCTTCTTATTAATTTAAACCCCAAAACCCTATCATCATCTCATTTTCAAAGTAAAAGAAGTTATAAAGTAAGTAAATATAATAACAATCAATACTTCCTACCATTCATGAATTCTCAATAGTCAATCTGATCTTCAACTGGAATAAGCTGCTTAATGTTGATATCATGTAAGTACTTTTTATTCCCAATTATAATAAATTTTATTTTGGGGTCATGTTTGTTGTACTTCATTATTGTGTCTTGAATGTTAATGCTAGGATTTTAAATATTCAAGCTATTGGTTTGGTTTGATTGTTATTAAGGCATTAGCTTTGATTGAAATTGTTACTATAATTACATATTAATTTATTCACTTTTATACTTAAGCGAATTTCTTTCCATGTTTGTCACTCTTGTACTTATTGTTGCAATATTCTCATTAATTATATTCATATTTTTAGTAATATTGCCTTTGCATTCTTCAATGGTCTCATTGAAAGTGTCTGCAACACATCTCAGTTTCTTTTCAACATCTCTTACTAGACTTTCTAGTCCACTAATTTATTCATTACTTTAATTTGATACAGACTACAACTACTCTTCTGTTTTTTTAAAATCTGAGGTTGAATCCTAAAATACTTTTTGCATCTCCATGATCTTATCATTGATCTTTTTCACGTTTCAAGCCAACGATTCTTGTGTTGCAACACCGAGAGTTGGGGCTACTTTTTTAATATCTTCAACCAATATTTAGAATGTCTGTTTAATCTCCTCTCTCTCATTAGCGACCAATTTTGAAATTTACTCGAAGTCTACTGCATTGAGTTAGGATTCCAACTTGGTCAATTTGCTGAAAGCCTCCTTAATTTGTTCTGTCAATTATAATAATTGTGGATTTGGAAGAAAATCAGGAACTTATTATAGTAGACGCTCATTTATTTATCCTCGAGCTTTCGATGTAAGCTGTCCAAATTTCTTCTCGATCAAGTCTTCAATTTGATTAAGTTCAGGAAAGGTTGTGTCACTCTGTATATTTGATAATTCTGATTCTGTATGCTTTAAATCAGACTACAGGGACTCAATAGCATTACTTTAGTTTCCATTCTTTGAATGTGTTATCGAACTTTAGCCTCTATTTGAAGTATCATCATTAATTTGACCCCCTTAATTCGGGTTGCCTTTGTTAACTTTTTGTATTATTGAACTTCTTTTTATTTCCTGGTGTAGATGCCTTGCTATAAGCCTTTCGTGAATTGAGGGTAGCAACTAGCCAGTTTTTATGTATATATATTGTCTCTGGTCCAAACTTTTTCTTTATCTATATTTTAATATCCTTGTAAGTTTGCCTTCCCAGCATGCCTTTCTTCTTCAAATGCTCCATTATCTTCTGCTTTGACTCTTATTATTTCAGTTCCTGCAGTTACTCTTCATTGAAAAAGTCAGCAGTGTAACCTGAGTTCTCATCACATTAAACCTCAGACAGAGGATATCCAAGTTTTTATTTAGCTTTCGAAGTTTTACATATTTTTTGAATTGTATTACATAGATACATGGCTTGCTTAAATAGTATTTGAAGCTGTTATATTTTGTTTTATCTAGAGCAAAAGGTTATTCTCTAATCATTAATTTTAGCAACCTAATTTTAGAGACTTTTATTGTTACTAATCTAAGACTGCTATATTAAGTTTATCATTTCTTTTGTTAGTTTATTTCTAAAGATCAAAATGTACAAAATCCTTACAAACTCTAACACTCTATACAAAACTCTTACAATTTTTTTATAGGAAAAAAACTAAAATACAGCATGTAATAAAAATTAAATTAATTAACTTAACTATAAACTCTATTAAGCTGTAGCAGAACTGGTTGTATTAATAGTTAAAGGGATTCTCATTCTATTTTCGATAAGATGCTAACAATATATACAAATGAATTTCTAAAACCCCTCATTGAAAATACAAAAATCTCAAATAGTTCATTTTATTCCTTTTTTATAATAAGCTTCCAAAACTTGAATTACCCCATTTTTTTAACCTTTATTATTTTGAAGTTTTTAAGAAAATCCTTCAGGGACATTTTTTCACCATCCCATGGTGAAATATTGCCCTTTTTTTGAAGTTGAAAATTAAATAAGCAATTAAGCTCTATTTTAGTTATAAATAATTTTAGCAATTAGTTTATTAAGGACTTTGTGTAAAATAAAAAATTTTAGTTATTAAATAAATTAATTCTAACTGGATTTAAATCACTTTAATCCCCAAAAGCAATAACATTCAAATCATAAAGTTATTATTCTATTGAATAGGTTGCTAGTTTATATGGTTGCTCTCTTAATTAATTAATTACTCCACCATCGTGGAGTTGTATGACAAGCTGTTTATAGTTGACTAGTTCTTAAATTTGACCCCTTAAATCATTCATTTCTTCCCTGACCCGTTGGTTTTGTTCCATAAATTTATGTTTTGATTTTGAGCCAATGTTCATACAAGATTTCTATTCTTCCTAGTCAACTTGTCTAGATTTTCTTTTTGTGCTCTATTTCAATAAGAATGCTGATCTTCCCTTTTTAACTAAAGCTGAGTTAGATTTTATATTATACTTACCACTGTAACTTATGGAATTGTTTAGGGCATCTAAGAATTAGGGTTTTATGTGCACTATGTTATTTTGTGAATTATCAAGCCTGACTCTTCTTTATTCCTTAGCTCTCTATATCATCGAGTTAATTCCTTCAGTATCAAGAGTCAGTAAAATATCAGTGATCCATTTTTTATCTAAATGGAGCCAGTCCATTTATTCTGGTAAATACTTCAATATTGAAGGCATGTCTTCAGCATATGATAAAAAATCGTCTGCAGTAAGTCCCTCAATCTGAGGTATAACAGGCATTATCACATTGCTTCGTTTCAAAAACTATAACAAAGCCTAACAAATTATAGTACCTCTTTCTACCCTGTAAGGATGCTCCTGAAAAGTATATATTTGAGCAATTGACTTGGGTAGTGCCCCACATTCCTAAGTGAGAAAGTCGTATAGCTCTTTTTTGAACCTATTTTTGACATAACCTCATTCACATGGACCTCTTGTAAGTTGTTGTTCATTTTTCGCTATATAGTAAAGCCACTTACAAAATTATAAATATTAACAGCAGAGTGGTTAAATTTAATAATTTGTGATAGTTTGTTAGACTTTTAGTTTAACTTATAATTTTATTTACATTAATAACTATAAAATAAACTTAATTGAAATCGAAATAAATTATGGTATGGAGAAGCGGAATCCCGAAAATTTTAAATAATCTGACATCAGAGACTTTTTGCATCAAGGTAATTGGCGGAGGCCATCAACTGATGAGGACGATGAACTCTAGAAAAGAATCCTGGTGATAATTATAATTCATAAGAAGAGTTAGTATACTTCAAAACAACTTGTTTGATGGCTCCTGGTAACAATGAGATAAATGACTAAAAACTAATTTCTCTAACAAAGTCTCACATCCTATGCTTAGAAACAAAAGTTTAACTAAGTATCGAAAACAAAATTTTTAGCACCTAAATTATTGAACCTCGTAAACTTTATAGTACAATAGTTGAGGACAATAAACTATAGAGTACTTTAAGTGAGGGTTAGATTAGTGCCTCCTTATAAAAAATAGATATTATCAACTAAAGTAGAATCCATAATAACAAAAATTAAAAGTCTCACAAAAAAGAAAAATGTTACAAAGTGAATCCCCTTATTAACATTGATTGAGAAATATAATCATAAGAGAATGAGCATATAGTAAGAAAATAAACTTTTTTTTTACCCCCTAAATTATATATAGTGTTGTAAAAATGTCAATATTAAATACTAATCCACACAATGTTGGTCATGTTATTGTAAGCTTATCAGAAATCTGTATCATAAACATGGTATCACAAAAAAACATTTAATGAAGAGATTCAAAATAAATATATCCAAAGTCAACTTAGCAATAAGAAGTTGATAAGTCAAAACAATTTAAAAGTGTAAAAACATTCAACACGAGAAAAAATACCAAATTAAACTAATAGATAATGCTGTTCGTTCTTTGTAACAAAACTCAAAATAAATAATGTCAGCCAAATATATTCATGACTACTTGATCCTCAAATTAAATCTTAAGGTAAGGTAAAAATATCGTATTATAAGTCAATTAGTAAATTAATAATCTGATCAACGTAATATATAATAAAAATCTCTGTTTTGTATAAAGAGTATTTATATTAATTAGTTTGATATTAGCACTGTAATCGTGAATCTCTCTCTTCGCGCGATTTGTAAAGTGCATTGTATACTGAGCACCTCTAACAATTTCCGATTTCGTGCTCTTCAGTCTGAATTTCCGTAAGTTACCTGACATCCGCATGATTTTAGTCGATTCCGTGAGATTCTGTCACATCTGCGCTTATCGATTCTCTTACTGTTGTACTACCGCCCACTGTATATACAGTGTATCTCTAGTAACAACCTGTAAAAATCACTTACTTTTATGTAAAATATTTTTAAAATAGGGTGATAGTAGAAATAAGAGATGAATGAAGAATCAGCTCTTGTCTAGACTGAAATAAGTTCATCTAAAAATGAATTTTACTATGAGAAAAATTACTTACCAAAACTTATTTCAGTCTAGACAAGAGCTGATTCTTCATTCATCTCTTATTTCTACTATCACCCTATTTTAAAAATATTTTACATAAAAGTAAGTGATTTTTACAGGTTGTTACTAGAGATACACTGTATATACAGTGGGCGGTAGTACAACAGTAAGAGAATCGATAAGCGCAGATGTGACAGAATCTCACGGAATCGACTAAAATCATGCGGATGTCAGGTAACTTACGGAAATTCAGACTGAATAGCACGAAATCGGAAATTGTTAGAGGTGCTCAGTATACAATGCACTTTACAAATCGCGCGAAGAGAGAGATTCACGATTACAGTCGCTAATATCAAACTAATTAATATAAATACTCTTTATACAAAACAGAGATTTTTATTATATATTACGTTGATCAGATTATTAATTTACTAATTGACTTATATACGATATTTTTACCTTACCATTAGTAAGGATTAGAAATATTATTTGAAACAATATTGGACTTTCTTACAAGAAGGTAAAACCCCGTTAGTCAATTAAGAATGAAGATTGGGGATTAAGAATAATAAAATTAAAATTAAATTATAATTGGCTGAAATTGATTATAATTAGGCTGAAAACAAATATACGCACCCTGATTGGTTTATTTTATAGAGACAATTATTCGAGCCAATGGTTTTAATAATTAGCCAAACTTTACTAATTTACGCCAATAATAATTTATTCTTAATTTTATTATTCTAAATCCCCAATCTTCATTCTTAATTTACTAACTGGGTTTTATATCATATTGACAAAAAGATCAAACAGTTTAGAATGTTTGAAACAAAGATAAATTGCAGCAAACTATTATGTAAATTTCATGAACTAAAACAAGTTAATTATAAATATTGATGAGAGTAGTATATAAAGCTAGAACTATTTGAGTAAAAGCTTGGAGTATGAAGGGAACCAGAAGCTATAACGATTAATTAATAAGATATTGCAGAATAAACATGATTGCAGCTGGGTTTAGTGATGGTAGAATTCTTTATACCCTGAGCATTGGGAAAAATAATACAACAACGTTTCTTTATTTTTTACTATAAATCATAGAATACTTAGACTAAATCTCTGAAGAATGGAGGATGAATACTGTTTTTTTACTCGATAATGCTACCTACCACAAAAGTGTTTTGACATTACAAAAGTTAAGATTATACTAGGTAACTGTATAATATCTGCTTTTAATTCACTATGGCCCCTATTGAGAAAATTTTTACAGTTATAAAAAAAGATTAGAATCCCATTACCTAGTCTCTGGACAAGGAAAGATTTATGAAAGCTTTATAAAAAAAATATCCAAAATAGGGACTTTTCTTGGATGAAAAATTGTTATTACGGTTGTTTAAAATATGCCAAAGAGGCAATCTTACTAAAAAAAAATATGAAGGACATTTAAATAAAAATAAAAGGTTAATTCAAACTATGGAATAAAATAAAATAAAAAAATTAAAATTTTTGAGACTTATAGAGTGAGAAGTCTTATTGAAGCTACTATGTTCAATTAAAAATAGTAAATACTATTTATAATGTAAATTAACTTTTATTATGTTTTAATAATTACTAACTAAAATGTTTTTTAAAATTTAAAATTTGTTAATTTAATTAATTTTCAATATAATTTAATAATTTTCATTTCTTCATCACCCTTGATCTAATTGCCAACATGAACTGTATAGTCTTTATTAGGTTCTTACCTAGTGAGTATTTCCAATCTATACTGCCCTTGAAAAATTTAATCAATCATATCCCATAATTCTTATGGTTTCATTGAATATTTAATTCTTCTGCCATCTAATCTAGCTTTGACTAATAGAAGTTGCCTTTGACACATGGGCAATACTCAATTGAGTATTCTGGTTTAGAGCTATTTATTAAATTTTGTTTATGAGTTAGTTTAATCCATGCCAGAGTCTTTATTATTTACTTGCCATTCTGTCTTAAATGACTTTTTCCTAGATGCTAAGTGTTGTAGAGTGTCCAATAGAATATTATTCCATGCTGTTGAATTAAAGTTAAAGGTATTTATTTGAGTCTATGGTTTGGTAGATAAGAGTAAGGCATTGATTTCTGACCTTTCCCTGGGTTGTCTTCAACAACTATAGAAAATAGAGCTCCTGTTAATTTCAACATGGTTTTGTGTAAATTTTGCCAAAAGTCATCGTTCCTAACATCAACGCATAGCTTTATTGGTCTTTCTTGGGCCATGTTTTCTTTATAATAGTCCTACCATTTTTTGCAAATCTACCCACCTTTAACCTCATAGATGTACTCAGGAATTTCAATTTCTTTTACGTTGGGATCTTTTTCATACTTTAAAATCTTCATAGATTAGTAACTGAATTGCTCAAGCTGCTTTTATTCGATTAAAAACTAGGTTTGAGGAATTTTTATCTAGTCAACATGAGAACATTTACGCATGTGCCTTTCGCTATGATCCTTTTTTGTGTATGTTTTCTGGCATCCTATACATTCAAGCTTCTGTAAGAGTTCTTCAGCACGTTAAATCTTATTAAAGTTATTGAATTAGTTCTTGTCACTCCAGTGATTCGCTCTTGTAAAGAAGTCTTTGAAAGATTTATGGCAGTAATTGCAGTAGTAGCCCTCAGGTTAAGCTGTTCCTTCATTAGCTAGCTTGTTCAGTTCTCAAATAATACCTGGAATTATTTGCTGTTTTATTAAATCATTGAATGGTTTTTGATAAAATTATTATTGTTAAATGTGTAGAACACTTTATGTACACCAAAATTTCTGAATATTTAAAGTTTGAATAATTGTTTTTGTGAAAAATCCAAACGCAGTTAAGTACTCATTGTTTGTAAAGTTTTTTTTGTCACTTGAAAGTTATGAGGGCCTTTTTTCACTATTCTATGGTGAAATTTTGCCCTTAAATGAAAAACACAATTTTCCTAAAAAATAATCTCTCAACCCTGAATCACTATCACCATGAAGAAGTTTATAAATAGGAATGACTTGCATTTATAAATTTATAAGTAAGAAAGGGGAATAACTTCTAAATAGAAAATGATTATATAAATTTAGTTTCTATAATACTACGGAAAGAGAAAAAACCAAGCAGATGCACTTCCAAAAACAGGCCGCATGGCTCAGAATAAAGAAAAATAAATGATGGAGATAATTCAACAAGAATTGAAAGAAAAGGAAGAAGAGCAAGAGAGACAAAGAAACTCCCGCTACTTTGACACATCCTCTGGCAAAACATTCCATATTTTAAGTTATATAATAAAATAAATAATAAAAAAGACGAGGCTTCTCTTTTATCAAATAAATCAATAAATCGTAAATATTCCAAAAGAAAATACTCTAGATAAAAAAGTTATGAAAACCCATGATGGAGGTCTAGTCCCCTTCTCATATACTCTTAACAATCTTATTTTTATATGTTTATACTATTCCATCAATAATTTATTTTTTCATATTAATCTATAATGATAAAAATGAAAACTTATGAATGAAATAGGAAAGTTAACTATATTGAAAGCATATAATTCATTAGCAATTGCAGTTAATAATTTTCTAGAAAAATTTAACTTTAATTTTATTTTTTGTATTTATTTCTCCCTATAATTTTAGATGTCATTTTTTCAATAGTTTAATTGACAAAATCTAAGAAACTAAATATGATTTGTTTTGAACAATTAAAAGAGGTGAAATTTAATCAGAGATTTAAGTATGAAATAAATAAGTAGATAGTTAATAAGATTTGTGTTTTTAATTTATTTTAATATATCGTGTTGAGTCTAATAACAATTTTTCATAGAAATAAACTTTATAAGTTTAAAATCAGATATTTATATTGTCTATTTATAACTATATAGCTAAATTCAAAAGAAATAATTTTTTTAAAATGACAATATATATATATATATAATGAGTAATCTCAAATTAAATTTAACATATCACTGTTTAATACTAAAATCAAACCATGAATTTTAGTCGTGACGTAGACGTATCTGAAATGAGTTGACGTGGCAATCAATGATGTGGCAAGTCCTGAACTAAAAAACTCCAAAAAACCACCTCGCCCCCCATTCCACTTCTCCTGGACCGAGATGCATACACCTACTAAAATGATAATAAAAACAGAGTTTCTATTGAAATTATTATAAAATTACTATAATTTATATTTCTAAATATGATTGCAATTTTATAATAAACTTAGAGAGATTCATCGAATCTTTGTTTTCAACATAATTTAATTAATTAATTAATTAAATATCTCAGAGTTAGATACACTATTACTAGTCTTCAGAGATGGAGGCCTCGATCTCAACACTTGTGTCATCTTAATATTCAGCTGGCTCTAATCACACTTATATGCCCAAGATCTCAGTCTCATCAAACTTAACTATGCAGCTTTACTTAAATAAAAATAATCGAGTTTTCGATTTATAAAGACAATTATTATTCTTTTTAATAGTGCATTTATTTAGTAAATTTAGAATATATGAGTAAAATAAAAATATTTAGCAATGAAGTGAGAGACAAGCAGGAATCAAACAAATACATGAAAACTCTTCGATCACAATTCTAAAATATAACATTAGGTATATAGTAAGTTTTTTATATTAAAAGTAATAATTTTATTTTGTTAAAAAATTGAAGTTAGCCTGAAGTGCGAAGACAAGTCAAACTTAACGAAAAATGGAAGCGGAGGAAAAAGCTGTCTCGCTCAATAAATGATGCCAATTCTATATTATTTATGATTTATTATTTTTATAATAGATAAAACCAGATATGAGCACTTTTTATTTCTCTAAAATATGAAATTCATAACTTTTTTTATTGGTAAAGTCATGATTAATGCAAATTCTCTAATACTTTTTAAATATTCTATAAGAATAAAATAACTTATTACAAGAAAATTTTAGGCATTAGCTAAGGAATAATATTTTTTAATAATAAAGAATGCTAAAAAGGAAATATAATTTATTTTTTAAAAAGAATTCTGGATAAAATTTATTTATAAAATGTCTAATTTTATTTAATACAATTTTTTACAAAACATTTGCACTTTTAATTAGTAAATGAACAGTCATCTCAAAAACTTAAACTAACTTTTCCTAAAACCAAAAGACACCAAAAATAATATTAAAGTTAAGAATATTTCTCAAACATTCTCTAAATCTTAATTTATTATAATCAGTATAAGTATAAATAAATAAAAATTAAATGAATAAATTTTATTACTTATATGTTTGAATTCATTTTTATTTTATATAATCTGATGGCTTCCAATTTTTTGGGAGCTGCAATTAATAATTATAAGAATCTCAGGCTCCCTCAGAAAACTCATTGAATATTATAAAATACAAATCAAAATCTAAAATAAATTTGATAGAAATATAATCTTTTGCTTTAAAATTACAAATTTGTTGAATAATAATCGGGAAAAGAAATTTGAAAAATTATGCGAAGATTACGGTTCGAAATAAGTCTCTGGATAGATAGATTTTTCTCAAAGCAAAAATAATATAACATAATTTTACAATCTTAACAAGTATCTCATAAATCCTACCTCTAATATAAAATAAATAAATAAATACTATTCATTATAAAGATTATTTCGTTTTAAACGTTTGTAATTAATGTTAAATTAGAAAATTCATATAAAATTAATTATGAACATTATTATCGTTTTATAAATAAATACTATCATGATACATGAAATTTACTATCAATACTTATTTTTGATTATTAACCTCAACTATTTACATTAAAAGAGTATCATAAATATATTCTATTGATTTACCTGTAATATAAACTGATATTTACATCAAAATCTGTTTCTAAAAACTATAAAATTAATACATTTAAAATATTATTAAAAATATTTAATCTATCAAAATTGATGGTAGGAAGTGGGAGTCCAAGGCCATCGTTCTTACTAAAGTCTGGAAATGTATTTGTGCTATTTAAATTTAGTTCTAGAAATCTTATACATATATTTTTTATTTAGAATTTGGAATATTTTGTACTATTAAAGCCAAAACTTTAAGCGAGCTACTAAGGATTAACTAGCTCTTATTTTATTGTTAATACTTTGTTAGGACTCTATACAAATAATTAAGTTTTTTTTAAAAAAAATAATTCTAAGAAATTTATGACTCTATTTCGTTCTATCAAGAAGCCTAAATCCAGATTAAGAATTATTGACTGCTAATAAGCTTTAATTTTTCAAAGTTTTATTGCTCTTTTTTCATAATTAAATTGAATACTATTTTGCATTATTAATCTTTATAAAATGTTTAAATTAACAATTAAGATTTATCACGTTAACTTGAAATTGTACTTCTTGATGATTCGATTAAGTATGCTAGGAAACACTTATATCATCATTAGATCATTAATTTTTCAGGGTATTTACATTGCTTTTACTAATTTACTGATAATGAAGTAATTTATAATGGGAAATCTTAATCTATAATTAAAAATTTAATAATAATTTCTTAATAAATAAATTAATTCAAATGAGTTTAACTAAAATGATTTTAACTATCATGAGGTTACTCAACTTGCTTTTATTAGTTATTTTATTGTCTGTCTTGCGCATTTGCAAAATTGCAATGTCTGAGAAATCTTCATCTTATTACTGAAATTTATTTTTAACTCTTTATATATATCTTAGATTCTCTAAGTTTAACCATAAAAATTAAATGCTCTGAAAAATTAAATAATCTAATAACAAAAAGTATTATAACCATGAATAGTCTCTATTGGAGTGAGTTAGCGCTTTCCAGTTTACTTCCCTGGTCTGCCATAAGATATAATATTAGCTCTATGATTTATTTTATTTAAATATTTATGAATATAATAAAAAGTATCATAAGAGTATAAATAAGTCTATTTTTACATGGATTATATATGATTGTTTTATTTTATCCCGGCTGTTTTTTTTTAATGTTTTATGAAACCACAATAGGAGATGGTAATTTATCTAATTGAAAAATCCTAGATAAAATAGACCTTTGAGATAGGCATTCCTCGCTTGGTCGCCCGCTATTATTCACAAATTTGCCTTAATTAGTTATTCCATTTTTCATATCATAACTTTAATTTTTTTCGTTCTCTTCTTCTATGGATTTAAATTGTTAAAATTAATTTATATCTAAAAAATATTCAAAAAAAATTCAATAGAAATTTGTTTTAGCAGTATTTATAAAACAATATAAATTCTTAATCGGATTTACCTTTTTTATTGTTTCGAGTATATTCATTGAATTTCCTTTTCCTTTTTACGTTTACTTTCGCATTCGAAGTATCCCTACTATCTTAACTAATATTATTATGAAATATAATAAATAAAATAACTATAGTCTTCTTCTTGATTTCCTCATCATAATATTCATCAAGTATAAATTGATAAGTATAAAAAATATTTAATTTTGTTCTGGCACCTCAATGCCCTTTCTTTGCAGGTTCTTAAAACATTACTTTATTGCAGCTTGTTACTTAACTTTCACTTCTTCTGAATAGTAAAAGTTATATATATATATCAGCCACTTATTTATATTACTTTATTACCTTAAAAATAAAACCATCAATTTCTCTGTTTTTAATTATAGATAATTTTAATAATAATTAAGATTACTATTTAGAGGTAATTATCTTTTTAGAGTAGGCAAGACCTGGATAAGTTTTACGTTTCCTCAATAATGTATCTTTCTTCAATTTTTAAACTACATAGCAGTATACTTCACCATCGTATAAGTCTTATTTCAAGATTTTACTCCGATTTTTCATTGAATTATTAATATATAATTTCACATTACTTTTTATACACTTAAATTCGTAAAACTTTCATCAGCCATTAGCTATTATAAATGTTATAATTAAGTATAAATCTATATAAAATAATTAATTATGTTTATTTTCATATATAGATAGAAAACTAAGGCCATAATTACAACAAGTATAATGCATACAATGAGGACCTAAACCCCAAATTTCTATTTAAAAATGTTTAATTAAAATAGTTATAGATAATTTCTGAACATTTTTTTAATTAATATTCATTATTAATTTCAATTCTTAAATAAAGTGAATAATCATATAATTCTTATATAAATATATATGTCCATAGTAAATTTATCAAATTTATTTCTCAGATATAATCCTTAGAATTTAGTAGATTTTTTATCAAGATATTTTAAATAAATATCATTATAATATTTTGAATTATATATAATCAATGAATATTGAGTTAAAATAAATTTTATTCACAAAAGATTAGAAGATAAAAAAATAGAAATGTATATTTAAAGTTTGGATCATATTATTCAATTATATATTATTTCTTAATAAGGAATTTAATTGCTTACTAATTTCATTTTTTACTTTAATACTAACAGAGGTTTAGACTTTCTTAATTGTATTCAGTTCAATGGTTTTTGACATCATATGTTATTTAATGAAATTATCATCTATTTCATCATAGTCACTTTCGCTCTCACCAAGGTCGTCGTTCATTGGGTGCACGGGCTGTGCTCCAATTAATTTTAATAATTCTGTTAGCTATTATACATTAAATATTAATTCATATTTTAATAAAAGTACATTAAAAGAGAGCAAATAAACTCTGATAAAATTATAAATTTCATAAGAATATAAAAATTAGCACTTTGAATATCTTCTCATAAAGACTCATTTAAGGATCTAGATATCTAATCTACCGGAGACGCGCTATATATTCATTAAATTCACCCACATAAATTTATCTTAAAGCTTCTAAGTTCTCCATCTCATCAACTTCCAGCATATTTGAGTAGGCATGAGGTAATTTTGCATATCGTGCTGTTAAGCCAAGGTCAGGGCATTTCTCAATCAAACTCACTCCATATTTTAATTCAATTAAATAGGATAAAAGTAGAACAACTTATCTGTGTATATTATATTGAAAATTAACTCCATCATCAATAGTGAATGTTTTCTTTAGAGAAGTCAAGTATAAATTGATAAGCTTCTTAATATTTGACATATTAGCTTTCAAGAGATCATCAACTTCTAAAGTCCAAATGAGTTATATCCTAAAATTCCACCAAGACAGTGTAGCTGGATCACATAATAAATGTTCTTGAAGTATTCTTGCTTTAAAGATTTATCTCATGAAATTTTTAGAGACTTACTTAAAGCCTCAGAGGGAGTATGATTAGGATACTTAGCAATAGCCATTCTTACAATTATCTCTAAAAATTCATATCTGCACAATTCTTATTCAGGATTGTCATCAAGCCCACCTGGGACTCCTTCGAAATTTACAGCAATAAAAAGTTTATCAATGGTCGCCAAAGTCAAATTTTTGTCAATTAGTTTCCACTATAATATTATATTATAAGATTAAATTTGACTTACCACAGCACACTAATCAGTAAAATCAATCACTAAACACTTGGATAGTTACTTCTTCCGCTGCAATAAACATATACTTCATAAATTTTCGAGTAATTAGACAGAAAAACATTGCAAATTGATTTAAATTCTGCTGGATCCTTGATAAATTTCTTGATCTTTGAATACTTCATATCTGCTTTAAAGGCCTTCTTTTATTCTTAATTTATGTCTACTGCCCAAGGAGCTAAAACCCTCTGCTTCAATTAGAAGTTCCTATTTACTCTTACTTTCTTAATCTTTTTGAAATTTAAAGAAACTTCCTCTCCTCTGTGATTAATCTCAATATTCTTGGTGTAGACTATTTATTTTCTCTGTTTGCTCTAGATAAAGAACTAACTCTGACCAGGAGGGTAGTAATCAGCAAAAGCGAAATAAAGCTCGTCAGGCTTTAGCTTGAGATTAAAAATTTCCATTAATGAAACCAATTTTTTATGCTCAAATTTCAGATAAAATTCCTCAAATTATTTAGGGTAAGCCTAATTTACCATAAAAACTGATTTAACATTCAAAAACAAAATTTTTTTAATTTATTGGAATAATATCTAATTTAAAACATTGATATGAAATTTTTTCACTTTTATAAATAAATTTTAATAAATGATTAATGCAATTAAAATTATATCAAAAGTAAATATCTCCTAAGATCTAAACATCATTAATAAGATAAAATGATAATTGATCCCAATATGGTATTTTGATTGAAGTCTAAATTCTTGATGAACTATTCTTCAGATTCCTTTCTCTTAAATACTTGCTAAACATTAACAGGCTTTTTCCCACCTCCAAGCCTTCGCATTAAATTTACCATAGCTTTAGCTTTAAGGAATTTCTTTTAAACTAATTCATCTATTCTCGCATTTTCCTCCTCTATTTATACTATTCTTTGATGAGGCTTTAAGTTTTCCACAAGTTTTTCCTTAAAGTCGCTCATAGATAACATAACCTTGTATTCAAAATTTGTTGCATGACCAAATATTATTGGGTTTGAGCTATTATTAAAGTCAAATTCTCTGCTCTAATTCGCTTTATAAATAGCTTATTCAAATGTACTCAATTATTTATGTGGTTTTTATTCAAAGAGCGAGTCTCCAGCACTTTCAGACCATAAAACTAGAACATATTTCTATTTATTGCTAATCTAAGAGACTCTCGTTTTGTCAATAAATTGCTTTATTCTTTGTTTTGCTTCCCGTTCGCACCTTGTAGAGTAGTATTCGTTGCAAGGCATATAGCACTCTATTATTATTGCTGCCATAGCCCACACATCCCATTGAAAGTCTCCATCTCTCCAGTCTTCTCTTTCTGGATAATATCCGTGAGTTCCCATAACATTTCCAAGCCTAGATACTTCTACTCTTAAGGCTCTGTTGAAATCGATAGTTGCTACTCTTACAGGTGAAAAGTTCAACATTATATTATCAGGCTTGAGATCCCTGTGAACAAAGTCTAACTTGTGAAGCTCTTTGATACCCTGTATAGTTTATGTTGCTATTAATGCAAGCTATCTATGGTTTCTTTAATTAGTTATGAAATCTCTGAGTGTCATTTCAAATAGTGGGAGTCTGAAAGCTAGATGATCTTTGGCTAGGAGAACAGCATCTAGCTTTATTAAGTATTTGCGCTCTTTAAACTTAGACTGAGTGAGTACTTAATACTAATTAGTAAACTCCATTTAATACTTATCATCACTAAGGAGATAGTTGAAAGGGTATACTTTGTAAGCATACAGATGATCCTTTATAACTTTCTTGTCATAGGAGTCTTCAAGAATTAGGTAGCTTTAGAGAGAAATATCTAAATCAATCTATGCAAGCACTGGAATTTCTTGAATTATATTTTAATCATGATTTTAGTGACCTATGATGGTAAGAGGTTGCGTGCAATCCTCACATAGTCTGTTTTGCATGCTTGTTAAAGCTCAGCAACTTAAAGCGGCTCTCCTGCTTTTCTTTTGTTGAGCAACTTCAGTTGAATGTCTTAATCTTCAACTTCTATTTCTTTCTTGTGGACTTTTAATATATGCTTCTTTAAGTCTCTTTATGAGAGTACTGCTTATGGCACTCAAAGCAATCATACTTTCCATCAATTTTGCCGTGCTTTAAGTATACAGTAGGCTTAGCTTCCTTGTGGATTTTCATATGCCTGTACCAGCTAGATTTATGAGTGAAGTCTCTTTCACACTTCTCACAAAAATATACTTCAACTTCCTCTGCTTACATTGAAACTTCATTTCTAACCTTCTCCTCCTCTCTGTCTCCCACGCACTTGTTTGCCATTTATTTTCTATTATTAATTTCTATTTTAATAAGAGAAACCACAAGTGATTGCTCTGGTAGTTCTTTATGAGAGTTTAACTCACAGCTATCACACTTTTTAATGTTGCCAAAGGAAAGTCTCATTTGGTTTGATGGTAGTGCTGTTGTTTTTCTCAAAATGTTAGCGCTCATATTTAAATTTAAATTTAAAATTATAAAACTGCTTCTTTAACTCAAAGATAATAAGAGAGCTTTTCATGCCTAAAAGTTTCAAAGGAAGATTTTAAAGTATTAGTGAAGAAAAATGAGTGCCAAGTTACGATACAGCTCATAATCTGGTTGAGTAATTAACCATTTTTACTATCAATAATAAGTTGATTACAGTACGTACCGATTTAAAAGGTGCAACTAATTAATACGTACTGCTTTAGGAGGTATTTTGTAATTTTATGATTAAAAGTAGGGTGCTCCTAATTAAGTACTAGCATTAATTAAAGCTCCTAATTAAGTACTTACCAATTTAAATTTAAAAATATGGAATTATAACAGTAGAAATTGATATCAATCTCTCAAGTTTGAAACCAGTTCTCAAAACCTTCTCCATATCCTTCTTAGAGGTTGCCTTCTATAGGATGCCCATATTTAATAGTAAGTTTTACAGAGGTATATAATTGAAATCAATAAACTTAAATTTGTATATCATTTCTTAGATCTGTAAACAAGATGGGGTCAATGAATGATGCAATGAAAAGAGTGCAAGCACAAGAATTAATTCAAAGATTTAGAAGCAATGAGGATTTTCACCGCTACCTGGTAAGGAACTCATAATAACTAATCTGTATTATGTAGTTTGTTTGTTCCTACCAACGATGGTATGTACTAAAATTTCATTTCTAAGAGCATTACTATGCGAAAAGAAGAAAACATTGAAAACTTAGGATGAAAGTTTGCAGAGATTCAAAACCCCAAAACCCTTTCAGTAGTTTGATTGAGTTTTTGATTGATAAAAGTAGACTATTAGTGCATACTTTATTAGGGTTTTAATAGGGTTTATGTAGGGGTTTAATGTTTAAATATTAGTAATTTAAGTGAGTATATGCGAGGTTTGGGGTCAGTTTATGATAGTGAGTATATCGATTTATTGTTTAAGTTGCGATATGGATGTGATGAATATAGTGAATTTCTCAAGCCTTTTCTGAATTATACGTCTATAGCAAGGCTACTCCATAAATCTCCTGCAACTGTGAGGTCTCACTGTCTATTAGCATTGAAATTTAAAGAGATAGCAGCTTAATTCTAAGCCTAAAAGACCTCTAAAGTTTTAGCAGCATCATATTGATTATCATATTAATGATAAGACTCTTAAATACTGGGCTCACTTCTCTTTGGCCTAAAGAGCTGTGATGTTTCATCGCCAATTTCCTGAGCTTCACATCTCTGCTTAATGTATAGCGAACATATATAAAAAGAATGGAATATCTTACAAGACAGTCAATCGCACTAAGAGAGTGATTGACTTTAATGTTCCATTTTATAAGGATAATTTAAATTATATATTCGATTAAATGCAGAGGTCTTAAGAGCATAATATAAAGTTCATACACGCTGATGAGGCTGTATTTACATTCAATACATTTATATCAAGGTCTTGGTACAAGAGGTATAGTAATATAGAAGTTTATGACTAAAAAGTTAAGGTGTAAACTCATGCAATTCTTGGAGGAATAAGTGAAGATAGTGGCCTCGAGACTTATGTTATTCACCCTCGTTCTATAAAGACTGAATAGTATATTAAATTCTTGCAATAACTCAGAGATAAGTACGCTGACTAAGAGATTATTCTATTCGTTGATAACTTGTCAGTTTATAAAACTAAAGACTCAAGGAAGGAATATGAAAGGCTAAATATAACACATGAATTTAATGTTCCTTACAGCCCTTAGTTCAATGGAATGAATTATTTGGGGGTTATTGAAAGGTCATTACAAGAAATTGCTGCTCTATCATCTGATGCATGATTTAAAGATAGATACAGTCGATTTTATTAAGAGTGGAGCTCCAACTATTTGTGAGTTCTTGAAATAATTTGAAGGTCTTGCCAATAATGAGACTCGAACATGGGCAAAGTAGGGTCGAGGAACATTAAAAAACACTTCTCATAAATTTCAAGTAAGTGCCTGCTGAGATACAGCTGTTTCCATGAATCACCTCAGAATTCATGCCAAACTTCCATTAAGCATTTGCTGGTGCCATTATCTCGTCAACAAATATCTCTGCTGCTGTATACAACTATCAATCCTAGGTTTTCATGGCCAAATAACCGTAATATGAAAAGTGCAACTACGCCCCAACACTATTTCATTACTATCTGACCATGTGGATTTGACTGTGCATGAAGGAAAATCGAAGCTTTGGTGCTGGTCATTTGGAACTCCAACTAATTGTGAGTTCTTGAAATAATTTGAAGGTCTTGCCAATAATGACACTCGAACATGGGCAAAGTAGGGTCGAGGAGCATTTCTAAACACTTCTCATCAATTTCAAGTAAGTGCCTGCTGAGATACAGCTGTTTCCATGAATCACCTCAGAATTCATGCCAAACTTCCATTAAGCATTTGCTGGTGCCATTATCTCGTCAACCAATATCTCTGCTGCTCTATACAACTATCAATCCTAGGTTTTCATGGCCAAATAACCGTAATATTGAAAAGTGCAACTACGCCCCAACACTATTTCATTGCTATCTGACCATGTGGATTTGACTTTGCATGAAGCAAAATCGAAGCTTTGGTGCTGGTCATTTGGAGCTCCAACTAATTGTTAGTTCTTGAAATAATTTGAAGGTCTTGCCAATAATGACACTCGAACATGGGCAAAGTAGGGTCGAGGAACATTTCTAAACACTTCTCATCAATTTCAAGTAAGTGCCTGCTGAGATACAGCTGTTTCCATGAATCACCTCAGAATTCATGCCACACTTCCATTAAGCATTTGCTGGTGCCATTATCTCGTCAACAAATATCTCTGCTGCTCTATACAACTATCAATCCTAGGTTTTCATGGCCAAATAACCGTCGTAATATGAAAAGTGCAACTACGCCCCAACACTATTTCATTGCTATCTGACCATGTGGATTTGACTTTGCATGAAGCAAAATCGAAGCTTTGGTGCTGGTCATTTGGAGCTCCAACTAATTGTTAGTTCTTGAAATAATTTGAAGGTCTTGCCAATAATGACACTCGAACATGGGCAAAGTAGGGTCGAGGAACATTTCTAA
>ARYC01010007.1:0-19553 GCA_000711775.1 Oxytricha trifallax | reverse complement strand
TTTTAATTAAACTTTGGTGGTTCTAAATTTTGAGAAAACTTAAAGAAATTGGATGCCTAATATAAAAGCTTAAGCATGCTAAAATAACTGGTCTAGACAACGACACGATAGAGCCTTTATACGTTTTTTAAGAAGAATAACATGTACTTGTTGATGGGCAATAATATTTTTGCCATTTAGAAAGGAAAATAACTGATAAAAATTTTGAACACTTTCATGTTGCTGTAAATGAATTAAAGAATGAGCTTGGTGATCGAAATTTTGCTATTGGCATCATCAAATCTAGAGAAGGAGAGCATTAATATCTATGGTTCTTTTTAGATCAAGCGCCAACAGTTCAAACAATTTTAGACCTCCTTCAGTAAGATTCTTTCAAAATAATTAAATGGCGGTACAAAGATATCATATTAACTTTAAAAATCACTAATAGCTCATTCAATTTATGAACTTCCATTTAATGAGACCGAACAATAACGATACTCCATTTAAGAACAATTCTACAGAGTTATAGCTTCTAACGCTTGAATTCAATTAAAACTAGAAATTAAAAGGCATAGTTTGATTTAAAAACTTAATTAATTTTTAAAAAATAAAAACAATTATTTATTTATTTATTTTTCCAATTCAATTCCATTCCAGCAATATAAATTATAATTATTATTTTTTTATTAATATATATTTTCTATCAATTTACCCATATTAAAACTACAAGTCAATATTTATATTTTATGTTGATATTTTTTTGTAATAATTATAATAATAATAATAATAATTATAATAATAATTATATTATTATTTCTATTAATATTAATAATGGTAATAAATTGATTGATTGATTAATAAATACCTCTTAAGATTAACAAGACTGCATTATAAGTTAGATTGTTGTGAATTAATGCTTGGGATTATAATTTTACATCTCTGCACCTGCAATTAGTGATAGATCTTTTATGACTCAGACCAAAGGCAAAATCAGAACTTCCCAAAACCCCTTATCTCTCAAGTAGCTATCAAAGCGCTATACGTCTATTGTTTTTAATCTTTGCTTTAAATAGACTCAGATGCAAACGAGATTAGCTGAATTAAAGAAGTCATCCCATCCCGCCTCAATGAAAGAAATGTTTGTTACAGCAAATCTTGCTCTTATTTAAATTTTCATTTAGACTGTTTCAATGATATTTTCGGCCGAAATCCATTTGTGCATAATATTCTCCGTATAAAACTCTACTATATGAGTCCTTATTTATTGATTTTAAGTTTCGACTTTGTAGACATTTATTTCATTTATAATTTATTAAATATATAATTTATTTATAACAATTTAAAATTTTTGGAATCATGAGTCAATATTTATTTTTAATATTATCTTCAGCTTTAATTATTTAATAATTTTGAAAGCTAACCCATTAATATTTATATTGATATTGATATAAATAGGCTTCACTTTTAATTTTAATTATCTTTTAAATTAAAAACTTTAAATTAACTTTAATTTTTTATTTTATTTTATTTAACTCGATATGGTGGAAAGACTTATGAGCAACCTTAATCTCAATGATGAAGATGAAGACTTGGATTCTACTACTTTTATTAATTCTACTAAATTACTGACTCCTACTTAGACCTTTTTGAATGTTGTTGAATGCTATATTGGAACATCTCGAGTTAGGCAGTTCAGACCGAATATTGATTTTAATTAGACTCTGTTGGTTCTAAATTTTGAGAAAATTAAAAAGAAATGGGATGCCGAATCCAAAAAGCTTAAGCATGCTAAAATAACTGGTCTAGACTACGACACGATAGAGCCTTCATACGTTCTTAAAAAGAATATACCTGTACTTGTTGATGGGCAAGTTAACTTTTGCCATTTAGAAAGAAAAATAAAAGAAAAAGATTTGGAACACTTTCATGTTGCTGTAAATGAATTAAAGAATGAGCTTGGTGATCGAAATTTTGCTATTGGCCTTAACAGATCTAGAGAAGGAGAGCATTAAGATCTATGGTTCTTTTTAGATCAAGCGCCAACTGTTCACAACAATTTTAGACCTCCTTCAGTAACATTTTTCAATAATTTAATTGCGGTACCAAGATATCATACTAACTTTAATAATCACGAAGATCTCATTCAATTTATGAACTTCCATTTTATGAGACCGAACAATAACGATACTTTATTTGAGTAAAATTCTACAGAATTGTAGCTTTTCACGCTTGAATTCAATTAAAACTAGAAATTAAAAGGCATAGTTTGATTTAAAAACTTAATTAATTTTTAAAAAATAAAAACAATTATTTATTTATTTATTTTATTTATCAATTCACCCATATTAAAACTACAAGTCAATATTTAAATTTAATGTTGATATTTTTGTAATAATTATAATAATAATAATAATAATTATAATAATAATTATATTATTATTTCTATTAATATTAATAATGGTAATAAATTGATTGATTGATTAATAAATACCTCTTAAGATTAACAAGACTGCATTATAAGTTAGATTGTTGTGAATTAATGCTTGGGATTATAATTTTACATCTCTGCACCTGCAATTAGTGATAGATCTTTTATGACTCAGACCAAAGGCAAAATCAGAACTTCCCAAACCTTATCTCTCAAGTAGCTATCAAAGCGCTATACGTCTATTGTTTTTAATCTTTGCTTTAAATAGACTCAGATGCTAACGAGATTAGCTGATTTAAAGAAGTCATCCCATCCCGCCTCAATGAAAGAAATGTTTGTTACAGCAAATCTTGCTCTTATTTAAATTTTCATTTAGACTGTTTCAATGATATTTTTGGCCGAAATCCATTTGTGCATAATATTCTCCGTATAAAACTCTACTATATGAGTCCTTATTTATTGATTTTAAGTTTCGACTTTGTAGACATTTATTTCATTTATAATTTATTAAATATATAATTTATTTATAACAATTTAAAATTTTTGGAATCATGAGTCAATATTTATTTTTAATATTATCTTCAGCTTTAATTATTTAATAATTTTGAAATCTAACCCATTAATATTTATATTGATATGATATAAATAGGCTTCACTTTTAATTTTAATTATCTTTTAAATTAAAAACTTTAAATTAACTTTATTTTTTTATTTTATTTTATTTAACTCGATATGGTGGAAAGACTTATGAGCAACCTTAATCTCAATGATGAAGATGAAGACTTGGATTCTACTACTTTTATTAATTCTACTACATTACTGACTCCTACTTAGACCTTTTTGAATGTTGTTGAATGCTATATTGGAACATCTCGAGTTAGGCAGTTCAGACCGAATATTGATTTTAATTAGACTCTGTTGGTTCTAAATTTTGAGAAAATTAAAAAGAAATGGGATGCCGAATCCAAAAGCAAGCATGTAAAATAATGGTCAGACTACGAGACGATACCTCATACGTTCTTAAAAAGAATATACCTGTGCTTGTTGATGGGCAAGTTAATTTTTGCCATTTAGAAAGAAAAATAACTGAAAAAGATTTTGAACACTTTCATGTTGCTGTAAATGAATTAAGAATGAGCTTGGTGATCGAAATTTTGCTATTGGTCTTATCAGATCTTGAGAAGGAGAGCATTAAGATATACGGTTCTTTTTAGATCAAGCGCCAACAGTTCAAACAATTTTAGACCTCCTTCAGTAAGATTCTTTCAAAATAATTAAATGGCGGTACAAAGATATCATATTAACTTTAAAAATCACTAATAGCTCATTCAATTTATGAACTTCCATTTAATGAGACCGAACAATAACGATACTCCATTTAAGAACAATTCTACAGAGTTATAGCTTCTAACGCTTGAATTCAATTAAAACTAGAAATTAAAAGGCATAGTTTGATTTAAAAACTTAATTAATTTTTAAAAAATAAAAACAATTATTTATTTATTTATTTTATTTATCAATTCACCCATATTAAAACTACAAGTCAATATTTAAATTTAATGTTGATATTTTTTTGTAATATTAATAATAATAATAATTATAATTATATTATTATTTGTATTAATATTAATAATTGTAATAAATAGATTGATTAATAAATACCTCTTAAGATTAACAAGACTGCATTATAAGTTAGATTGTTGTGAATTAATGCTTGGGATTATAATTTTACATCTCTGCACCTGCAATTAGTGATAGATCTTTTATGACTCAGACCAAAGGCAAAATCAGAACTTCCCAAAACCCCTTATCTCTCAAGTAGCTATCAAAGCGCTATACGTCTATTGTTTTTAATCTTTGCTTTAAATAGACTCAGATGCAAACGAGATTAGCTGAATTAAAGAAGTCATCCCATCCCGCCTCAATGAAAGAAATGTTTGTTACAGCAAATCTTGCTTTATTTAAATTTTCATTTAGACTGTTTCAATGATATTTTCGGCCGAAATCCATTTGTGCATCATATTCTCCGTATAAAACTCTATTATATGAGTCCTTATTTATTTATTTTAAGTTTCGACTTTGTAGACATTTATTTCATTTATAATTTATTAAATATATAATTTATTTATAATAATTTAATATTTTTGGAATCATGAGTCAATATTTATTTTTAATATTATCTTCAGCTTTAATTATTTAATAATTTGAAAGCTAACCCATTAATATTTATATTGATATTGATATAAATAGGCTTCACTTTTAATTTTAATTATCTTTTAAATTAAAAACTTTAAATTAACTTTAATTTTTTATTTTATTTTATTTAACTCGATATGGTGGAAAGACTTATGAGCAACCTTAATCTCAATGATGAAGATGAAGACTTGGATTCTACTACTTTTATTAATTCTACTAAATTACTGACTCCTACTTAGACCTTTTTGAATGTTGTTGAATGCTATATTGGAACATCTCGAGTTAGGCAGTTCAGACCGAATATTGATTTTAATTAGACTCTGTTGGTTCTAAATTTTGAGAAAATTAAAAAGAAATGGGATGCCGAATCCAAAAAGCTTAAGCATGCTAAAATAACTGGTCTAGACTACGACACGATAGAGCCTTCATACGTTCTTAAAAAGAATATACCTGTGCTTGTTGATGGGCAAGTTAATTTTTGCCATTTAGAAAGAAAAATAACTGAAAAAGATTTTGAACACTTTCATGTTGCTGTAAATGAATTAAAGAATGAGCTTGGTGATCGAAATTTTGCTATTGGCCTTATCAGATCTAGAGAAGGAGAGCATTAATATCTATGGTTCTTTTTTTATTACTCGCTAACTGTTCACAAGAATTTTAGACCTTCTTCAGTAACATTCTTTCAAAATAATTAAATTGCCATACCCATTTATACTATAAAGTTTAGAAGTCACGAAGAGCTCATTCAATTTATGAACTACCATTTTATGAGACCGAACAATAACGATACTCCATTTGAGTACAATTCTACAGAATTGTAGCTTTTCACGCTTGAATTCAATTTAAACTAGAAATTAAAAGGCATAGTTTGATTTGAAAACTTAATTAATTTTTAAAAATTAAAAACAATTATTATTTTTTTATTAATATATATTTTCTATCAATTTACCCATATTAAAACTACAAGTCAATATTTATATTTTATGTTGATATTTTTTTGTAATAATTATAATAATAATAATAATAATTATAATAATAATTATATTATTATTTCTATTAATATTAATAATGGTAATAAATTGATTGATTGATTAATAAATACCTCTTAAGATTAACAAGACTGCATTATAAGTTAGATTGTTGTGAATTAATGCTTGGGATTATAATTTTACATCTCTGCACCTGCAATTAGTGATAGATCTTTTATGACTCAGACCAAAGGCAAAAGCAGAACTTCCCAAAACCCCTTATCTCTTAATTATCTTTTAGGAAGCTTTTTAATATTGAGCTTTATGAATGATTCAATTACAGGCCCAAATTATCTCAATTTCTCTCAAACCAATGTTGTTTAATAGTTATTAATTGAAACTATTAAGAAGATTTTTTTCTATAAAAAAGCTTACGGAAACTATTTACATATTCATTTTAAATCATCTTATAAAAAAGATATTTGGTTTATTTATTTTGTCATATTATTTTTTTAAATGAGTTTTTTAGTTCAGGCATATGCTGTATAATAAATTTTTCCCTCAAATATAAGTCCATATGTTTGTAAAAAGAATCTTTTCTTTGATATTTGAATTTTTCACTTTGATGTTTTTATAATTTTAGAGCTTCAACATAAATGTTTGATCGAATTCGCTGATTAAGATCTACCACGACAATGCTTTAAGTGCAGCACTATTAATCATCCCATAATAAACTTTAAGAATCTTATCTTGAGAGACCGAACCTCTCTTCAGTTTTCGATTAATCTTTAATTTTTGTTTATGAAATTGCTCATAATCTTATCAAATAAAAATTATTGGAATTTTTTAGTACTTAACTTTATAAATTGCATTTAGATATTGATTATTGAAGGAACTAGGCTGAGAGTAACCTTCTATAACAGTCTTTCTCTTAAGACAACTCAAATGAAATGTATTTAAAATGGAAGTTCTAGGATAGATTCATTCAGTATATAATACGTTCCTTAACTATAAAGAAGGAAAGCATATCAAGAATAGCCACATTGGTCTTATCCTAGTAATAAATAGTTGCTACTGAAGAATGATATTTTAGAGTCTCTCTAAAGTTGTGTATCTGCTTTGACAGTTTATTACATTATTCAGAGATTGGGTAGAAATTTGAACTCTAAAAATGTGCGAATAAGTACATTCAACATGAATGAAAGGCTAAAATCTTGTGCACCAAGCGATCAACTCAAATTAATATTTATTCACATTTTCTTTAGTAGCTTAGTCTTAAAAAACTTGAATCTTTTGAAAATAAGGGTTGTCTAAATGAATGTGACATTTATTATTATAAATGTAAAAAGATAATCGAATGTCAATCTTAATTATTTGATTGACTTCGCTGATATAGAGTTCACTGTAACAAACATAAAATCATCAATATTGTAGAGTTTTGTGTGCATTTCTAGGATCTTTCATCGTTACGTTCACCAAGTACTAGGATGCTATAATATATTGAGCTTTATGAATGATTCAATTACAGGCCCAAATTATCTCAATTTCTCTCAAATCAATGTTGTTTAATAGTTATTAATTGAATCTATTAAGAAGATTTTTTTCTATAAAAAAGCTTACGGGAACTATTTACATATTCATTTTAATTCATCTTATAAAAAAGATATTTGGATTATTTATCTTGTCATATTATTTTTTTTAATGAGTTTTTTAGTTCAGGCATATGCTTTATAATAAATTTCTCCCTCAAATATAAGTCCATATGTTTGTAAAAAGAATCTTTTCTTTGATATTTGAATTTTTCACTTTGATGTTTTTATAATTTTAGAGCTTCAACATAAATGTTTGATCGAATTCGCTGATTAAGATCTACCACGACAATGCTTTAAGTGCAGCACTATTAATCATCCCATAATAAACTTTAAGAATCTTTCTTGAGAGACCGAACCTCTCTTCAGTTTTCGATTAATCTTTAATTTTTGTTTATGAAATTGCTCATAATCTTATCAAATAAAAATCTTTGGAATTTTTGAGTACTTAACTTTATAAATTGCATTTAAATATTGATTATTTGAAGGAACTAGGCTGAGAGTAACCTTCTATAATAGTCTTTCTCTTAAGACAACTCAAATAAATGTATTTAAAATGGAAGTTCTAGGATAGATTCATTCAGTATATAATACGTTCCTCTTAACTATAAAGAAGGAAAGCATATCAAGAATAGCCACATTGGTCTTATCCTAGTAATAAATAGTGCTACTGAAGAATGATTTTTTTGAGTCTCTAAGTTGTGGATCTGCTTTGACAGTTTATTACATAGCTAAGACTCTTTGACATTATTCAGTCGTCAATGTTACTACTTTGCGCAACTAAAAAGAAGATATATCTTTCTGTGCATAGCATTGAAAATCAGCCATTTATCTAAACGTAAGAAGCATTTATCTATAAAATGCTTAACAAGTTTTGCTGAATTGATGATATCAACCTCTATTATCTTTAATTCAGACGAGATAGCGTAGAAATTTGAACTGCACAAGGTGCGAATATATACTTTAACATGAATGAATGACTTTAATCTTGTCCATCAAGAGATCAACTCAAATTAATTTTCATTAACATTTTCTTTAGTACCTAATGTTTAAAATAAGACTTTAAACCTATTGAAAATGAGAGCTGTATAAATAGACATGACATTCATTAAATAAATTTAAAGAGATAATCGAATGTCAATGTTAGTTATTTGATTGATTTCGCTGATATAGTTTTCTGTGTAACAAACATCCAATCAACAATTATTGTAGAATTGTGTGTGCAATTCTAGAATCTTTCATCGTTACGGTCACCAAGTACTAGGATGCTATAAAATATTGAGTTAAATGATTGATTTAATAACGGGCATATAGTAAGTACATCATTTTCTCTCAAGTAAATGTTTAGTTATAGGTACAGTTATGAATTGAAACTATTAAGAGGATCTCTTTCTAAAAAATACTTACGGGAATTATTTACATTCATTTTAAGCATTTTTATAGAAGGTTTTTTTTATATTTTTAAATCTTGTGATATAACTTATCTAACAATAATTTTTATATTAATTATCTTATTCATTAACATTTTAGGAATATATATTTTAACAAAAATTATTTAATTCTCATATTTTATTACATTTCAGTAATATACTTAATTTTCAAGTTCTGTAAAAGGTTTTATGATATACAAAGCATCGCAAACTGCATTTAATTTTTTCTTTGTCTAGCAACAAAATAAATATAAAGATATGGAATAACTATGATTCAGAAGATTTAATCAAAGCACTTCGAATTAAAAATAATTAATCTCAATTGTTGCAAGCTTGAAGATGTTAGGATATTCAAAGAACGAAAATACCTTTAATGAACACATTTAAAAATCACATTTTTATGGGACTTTAAGTTATTTCACATAAACTTAACTATTAGATTTAATAGTTTGTATAAAATATTTGTAAGTCATTTTGCAAATCTAGAGTGTAACAAGCTTTTATTTCATTCTATGCTTAAAATTCACATGATTTTAAGATATCTCAACAACGGAAATTTTAAATTAACATATTCTAATAGTTTATCACCAATACAAGACAAATCATTAAAATTCCTAAATAGATGCAAACATAAATTTGTCAGTATTAAGCTCATCTATCCTTATACTGAATTCCTGGTGACGCTAATAGACGCATTTTTGTAATCAAGCATTAAAAAATAGATATGTGTAGTTTCACTTTTATCGAGTGACTACAAATTGGTCAAATCGCTCGTAAAGAAAATCGAGTTTGAATAATCGTGACAGGCATTAGGAATTGTAAATTTATAAAAACAAAAATTTAAAGAAACCTCAACCCACCTTATAATATTAACTAAAGCTATTCTGCTCATTTGTAGAGGTCGCGGAATACCTCTCAAAATAAGCATAACAATGATTCTGACTTTAAAAAAGAATTTGAATTGAATAAAAGGACTACGATAAAACACTCAAAAATTCAATTATCTGCAAAGCTATTAACAAATTTAAATAATTAAACGATGTAAAATTATCTGAAAAGAGTTAGATTATCATTATTAATTTAAAAATCGTTTAAACAAAAAATATTTTTCTTTTAAGCTTTTAATTTTTATATTTTAAGATTCAAGAAAAGAAGACTTAATAAATTCAGTTCATAGAATCTTGATCGATACAAAGATATAAACTTGTATAATAGATAATAGGAAATTTGAATTATTTATGCATAATATATATATAATTAAAAAATTTTTAAAAATAAAATAAAAAATATCATAATATACAAAAATAAAAAGAAATTGATGATTTCAATAATAGAATAACAAGAAAAATACACTAATGTCTATCGGAACAAGAAATCTATTTTTAAGTAAAAAAGCATATGCTGGAATAAAAAATAAAATAAAAAAAAATAAAATATTATTATAATTTATTTATTTTTCCAATTCAATTCCATTCCAGCAATATAAATTATTATTATTATTTATTTATTTTTCCAATTCAATTCCATTCCAGCAATATAAATTATAATTATTATTTATTTATTTTTTTAATTCAATTCCATTCCAGCAATATATATTATAATTATTATTTATTTATTTTTCCATTCCAGCAATATAAATTATAATTATTATTTATTTATTTTTCCAATTCAATTCCATTCCAGCAATATTAATTATAATTATTATTTATTTATTTTTCCAGTTCAATTCCATTCCAGCAATATAAATTATAATTTTTATTTATTTATTTTTCCAATTCAATTCCATTCCAGCAATATAAATTATAATTTTTATTTATTTATTTTTCCAATTCAATTCCATTCCAGCAATATTAATTATAATTATTATTTATTTATTTTTCCAGTTCAATTCCATTCCAGCAATATAAATTATAATTTTTATTTATTTATTTTTCCAATTCAATTCCATTCCAGCAATATAAATTATAATTTTTATTTATTTATTTTTCCAATTCAATTCCATTCCAGCTATATAAATTATAATTATTATTTATTTATTTTTCCAATTCAATTCCATTCCAGCAATATAAATTATAATTTTTATTTATTATTTTTCCAATTCATTTCCATTCCAGCAATATAAATTATTATTATTATTTATTTATTTTTCCAATTCAATTCCATTTCAGCAATATAAATTATAATTATTATTTATTTATTTTCCAATTCAATTCCATTCCAGCAATATAAATTATAATTATTATTTATTTATTTTTCCAATTGAATTCCATTCCAGCAATATAAATAATTATTATTATTTATTTATTTTTCCAATTCAATTCCATTCCAGCAATATAAATTATAATTATTATTTATTTATTTTTCCAATTCCATTCCATTCCAGCAATATAAATTATAATTATTATTTATTTATTTTTTCAATTCCAGCAATATATATTATAATTATTATTTATTTATTTTTCCAATTCGATTCCATTCCAGCAATATAAATTATAATTATTATATATTTATTTTTCCAATTCGATTCCATTTCAGCAATATAAATTATAATTATTATTTATTTATTTTTCCAATTCAATTCCATTCCAGCAATATAAATTATAATTATTATTTATTTATTTTTCCAATTCAATTCCATTCCAGCAATATTAATTTTAATTATTATTTATTTATTTTTCCAGTTCAATTCCATTCCAGCAATATAAATTATAATTTTTATTTATTTATTTTTCCAATTCGATTCCATTCCAGCAATATAAATTATAATTTTTATTTATTTATTTTTCCAATTCGATTCCATTTCAGCAATATAAATTATAATTATTATTTATTTATTTTCAATTCAATTCCATTCCAGCAATATAAATTATAATTATTATTTATTTATTTTTCCAATTCAATTCCATTCCAGCAATATAAATTATAATTATTATTTATTTATTTTTCCATTCAATTCCATTCCAGCAATATAAATTATAATTATTATTTATTTATTTTTCCAATTCAATTCCATTCCAGCAATATAAATTATAATAATTATTTATTTATTTTTCCAATTCAATTTCATTCCAGCAATATAAATTATAATTATTATTTATTTATTTTTCCAATTCAATTCCATTCCAGCAATATAAATTATAATTATTATTTATTTATTTTTCCATTCCAGCAATATAAATTATAATTATTATTTATTTATTTTTCCAATTCAATTCCATTCCAGCAATATAAATTATAATTATTATTTATTTATTTTTCCAATTCAATTCCATTCCAGCAATATTAAATTTATTTATTATTATTTATTTATTTTTTCAATTCCATTCCATTCCAGCACTATAAATTATAATTATTTTTTATTTATTTTTCCAATCAATTCCATTCCAGCAATATAAATTATAATTATTATTTATTTATTTTTCCAATTCAATTCCATTCCATTAATATAAATTATAATTATTATTTATTTATTTTTTAAATTCAATTCCATTCCAGCAATAAAAATTATTATTATTATTTATTTATTTTTCCAATTCGATTCTATTCCAGCAATATAAATTATAATTATTATTTATTTATTTTTCCAATTCAATTCCATTCCAGCAATATAAATTATAATTATTATTAATTTTCAATTCCGCAATATAAATTATAATTATTATTTATTTATTTTTCCAATTCAATTCCATTCCAGCAATATAAATTATAATTATTATTTATTTATTTTTCCAATTCAATTCCATTCCAGCCATATAAATTATAATTATTATTTATTTATTTTTCCAATTCAATTTCATTCCAGCAATATAAATTATAATTATTATTTATTTATTTTTCCAATTCAATTCCATTCCAGCAATATAAATTATAATTATTTTTTATTTTTCCAATTCAATTCCATTCCAGCCATATAAATTATAATTATTATTTATTTATTTTTCCAATTCAATTCCATTCCAGCAATATAAATTATAATTATTATTTATTTATTTTTCCAATTCAATTCCATTCCAGCAATATAAATTATAATTATTATTTATTTATTTTTCCAATTCAATTCCATTCCAGCAATATTTATTATAATTATTATTTATTTATTTTTCCAGTTCAATTCCATTCCAGCAATATAAATTATAATTTTTATTTATTTATTTTTCCAATTCAATTCCATTCCAGCAATATAAATTATAATTTTTATTTATTTATTTTTCCAATTCAATTCCATTCCAGCAATATTAATTATAATTATTATTTATTTATTTTTCCAGTTCAATTCCATTCCAGCAATATAAATTATAATTTTTATTTATTTATTTTTCCAATTCAATTCCATTCCAGCAATATAAATTATAATTTTTATTTATTTATTTTTCCAATTCAATTCCATTCCAGCAATATAAATTATAATTATTATTTATTTATTTTCCATTCCAGCCATATAAATTATAATTATTATTTATTTATTTTTCCAATTCAATTCCATTTCAGCAATATTAATTATAATTATTATTATTTATTTTTCTAATTCAATTCTATTTCAGCAATATTAATTATTATTATTATTTATTTTTTTTTTTAATTCAATTCCATTTTAGCAATATAAATTATAATTATTATTTATTTATTTTTCCAATTCAATTCCATTCCAGCAATATAAATTATAATTATTATTTATTTTTTTTCCAATTCAATTCCATTCCTGCAATATAAATTATAATTATTATTTATTTATTTTTCCAATTCAATTCCATTCCATTCCATTCCAGCAATATAAATTATAATTATTATTTATTTATTTTTCCAATTCAATTCCATTCCAGCAATATAAATTAAAATTATTATTTATTTATTTTTCCAATTCAATTCCATTCCAGCAATATAAATTATAATTATTAATTTATTTATTTTTCCAATTCAATTCCATTCCAGCAATATAAATTATAATTATTATTTATTTATTTTTCCAATTCAATTCCATTCCAGCAATATAAATTATAATTATTATTTATTTATTTTTCCAATTCAATTCCATTCCAGCAATATAAATTATAATTATTATTTATTTATTTTTCCAATTCAATTCCATTCCAGCAATATTAATTATATTTATTATTTATTTATTTTTCCAATTCAATTCTATTCCAGCAATATAAATTATAATAATTATTTATTTATTTTTCCAATTCAATTCCATTCCAGCAATATAAATTATAATTATTATTATTTATTTATTTTTCCAATTCAATTCCATTCCAGCAATATAAATTATATATTATTATTTATTTATTTTTCCAATTCAATTCCATTCCAGCAATATAAATTATAATTATTATTTATTTATTTTTCCAATTCAATTCCATTCCAGCAATATAAATTATAATTATTATTTATTTATTTTTCCAATTCAATTCCATTCCAGCAATATAAAATATAATTATTATTTATATTTATTTTTCCAATTCAATTCCATTCCAGCAATATAAATTATAATTATTATTTATTTATTTTTCCAATTCAATTCCATTCCAGCAATATAAATTATAATTATTATTTATTTATTTTTCCAATTCAATTCCATTCCAGCAATATAAATTATAATTATTATTTATTTATTTTTCCAATTCAATTCCATTCCAGCAATATAAATTATAATTATTATTTATTTATTTTTCCAATTCAATTCCATTCCAGCAATATAAATTATAATTATTATTTATTTATTTTTCCAATTCAATTCCATTCCAGCAATATAAATTATAATTATTATTTATTTATTTTTCCAATTCAATTCCATTCCAGCAATATAAATTATAATTATTATTTATTTATTTTTCCAATTCAATTCCATTCCAGCAATATAAATTATAATTATTATTTATTTATTTTTCCAATTCAATTCTATTCCAGCAATATAAATTATAATAATTATTTATTTATTTTTCCAATTCAATTCCATTCCAGCAATATAAATTATAATTATTATTTATTTATTTTTCCAATTCAATTCCATTCCAGCAATATAAATTATAATTATTATTTATTTATTTTTCCAATTCAATTCCATTCCAGCAATATAAATTATAATTATTATTTATTTATTTTTCCAATTCAATTCCATTTCAGCAATATAAATTATTATTATTATTTATTTATTTTTCCAATTCAATTCCATTCCAGCAATATAAATTATAATTATTATTTATTTATTTTTCCAATTCAATTCCATTCCAGCAATATAAATTATAATTATTATTTATTTATTTTTCCAATTCAATTCCATTCCAGCAATATAAATTATAATTATTATTATTTATTTATTTTTCCAATTCAATTCCATTCCAGCAATATAAATTATAATTATTATTTATTTATTTTTCCAATTCAATTCCATTCCAGCAATATAAATTATAATTATATATTTATTTATTTTTCCAATTCAATTCCATTCCAGCAATATAAATTATAATTATTATTTATTTATTTTTCCAATTCAATTCCATTCCAGCAATATAAATTATAATTATTATTTATTTATTTTTCCAATTCAATTCCATTCCAGCAATATAAATTATAATTATTATTTATTTATTTTTCCAATTCAATTCCATTCCAGCAATATAAATTATAATTATTATTTATTTATTTTTCCAATTCAATTCCATTCCAGCAATATAAATTATAATTATTATTTATTTATTTTTCCAATTCAATTCCATTCCAGCAATATAAAATATAATTATTATTATTTATTTATTTTTCCAATTCAATTCCATTCCAGCAATATAAATTATAATTATTATTTATTTATTTTTCCAATTCAATTCCATTCCAGCAATATAAATTATAATTATTATTTATTTATTTTTCCAATTCAATTCCATTCCAGCAATATTAATTATAATTATTATTTATTTATTTTTCCAATTCAATTCCATTTCAGCAATATAAATTATAATTTTTATTTATTTATTTTTCCAATTCAATTCCATTCCAGCAATATAAATTATAATTATTATTTATTTATTTTTCCAATTCAATTCCATTCCAGCAATATAAATTATAATTATTATTTATTTATTTTTCCAATTCAATTCCATTCCAGCAATATAAATTATAATTATTATTTATTTATTTTTCCAATTCAATTCCATTCCAGCAATATAAATTATAATTATTATTTATTTATTTTTCCAATTCAATTCCATTCCAGCAATATAAATTATAATTATTATTTATTTATTTTTCCAATTCAATTCCATTCCAGCAATATAAACTATAATTATTATTTATTTATTTTTCCAATTCAATTCCATTCCAGCAATATAAATTATAATTATTATTTATTTATTTTTCCAATTCAATTCCATTCCAGCAATATAAATTATAATTATTATTTATTTATTTTTCCAATTCAATTCCATTCCAGCAATATAAATTATAATTATTATTTATTTATTTTTCCAATTCAATTCCATTCCAGCAATATAAATTATAATTATTATTTATTTATTTTTCCAATTCAATTCCATTCCAGCAATATAAATTATAATTATTATTTATTTATTTTTCCAATTCAATTCCATTCCAGCAATATAAATTATAATTATTATTATTTATTTATTTTTCCAATTCAATTCCATTCCAGCAATATAAATTATAATTATTATTTATTTATTTTTCCAATTCAATTCCATTCCAGCAATATAAATTATAATTATTATTTATTTATTTTTCCAATTCAATTCCATTCCAGCAATATAAATTATAATTATTATTTATTTATTTTTCCAATTCAATTCCATTCCAGCAATATAAATTATAATTATTATTTATTTATTTTTCCAATTCAATTCCATTCCAGCAATATAAATTATAATTATTATTTATTTATTTTTCCAATTCAATTCCATTCCAGCAATATAAATTATAATTATTATTTATTTATTTTTCCAATTCAATTCCATTCCAGCAATATAAATTATAATTATTATTTATTTATTTTTCCAAATTCAATTCCATTCCAGCAATATTAATTATAATTATTATTTTTTTATTTTTCCAATTCAATTCCATTCCAGCAATATAAATTATAATTATTATTTATTTATTTTTCCAATTCAATTCCATTCCAGCAATATAAATTATAATTATTATTATTTATTTATTTTTCCAATTCAATTCCATTCCAGCAATATAAATTATAATTATTATTTATTTATTTTTCCAATTCAATTCCATTCCAGCAATATAAATTATAATTATTATTTATTTATTTTTCCAATTCAATTCCATTCTCAGCAATATAAATTATAATTATTATTTATTATTTATTTTTCCAATTCAATTCCATTCCAGCAATATAAATTATAATTATTATTTATTTATTTTTCCAATTCAATTCCATTCCAGCAATATAAATTATATATTATTATTTATTTATTTTTCCAATTCAATTCCATTCCAGCAATATAAATTATAATTATTATTTATTTATTTTTCCAATTCAATTCCATTCCAGCAATATAAATTATAATTATTATTTATTTATTTTTCCAATTCAATTCCATTCCAGCAATATAAATTATAATTATTATTTATTTATTTTTCCAATTCAATTCCATTCCAGCAATATAAATTATAATTATTATTTATTTATTTTTCCAATTCAATTCCATTCCAGCAATATAAATTATAATTATTATTTATTTATTTTTCCAATTCAATTCCATTACAGCAATATAAATTATAATTATTATTTATTTATTTTTCCAATTCAATTCCATTCCAGCAATATAAATTATAATTATTATTTATTTATTTTTCCAATTCAATTCCATTCCAGCAATATAAATTATAATTATATATTTATTTATTTTTCCAATTCAATTCCATTCCAGCAATATAAATTATAATTATTATTTATTTATTTTTCCAATTCAATTCCATTCCAGCAATATAAATTATAATTATTATTTATTTATTTTTCTTATTCAATTCCATTCCAGCAATATAAATTATAATTATTATTTATTTATTTTTCCAATTCAATTCCATTCCAGCAATATAAATTATAATTATTATTTATTTATTTTTCCAATTCAATTCCATTCCAGCAATATAAATTATAATTTTATTATTTATTTATTTTTCCAATTCAATTCCATTCCAGCAATATAAATTATAATTATTATTTATTTATTTTTCCAATTCAATTCCATTCCAGCAATATAAATTATAATTATTATTTATTTATTTATTTATTTTATTTATCAATTCACCCATTTTAAAACTACAAGTCAATATTTAAATTTAATGTTGATATTTTTTTGTAATATTAATAATAATAATAATTATAATTATATTATTATTTGTAATAATAGTAATAATTGTAATAAATAGATTGATTGATTAATAAATACCTCTCAAGATTAACAAGACTGCATTATAAGTTAGATTGTTGTGAATTAATGCTTGGGATTATAATTTTACATCTCTGCACCTGCAATTAGTGATAGATCTTTTATGACTCAGACCAAAGGCAAAATCAGAACTTCCCAAAACCCCTTATCTCTCAAGTAGCTATCAAAGCGCTATACGTCTATTGTTTTTAATCTTTGCTTTAAATAGACTCAGATGCTAACGAGATTAGCTGATTTAAAGAAGTCATCCCATCCCGCCTCAATGAAAGAAATGTTTGTTACAGCAAATCTTGCTCTTATTTAAATTTTCATTTAGACTGTCTCAATGATATTTTCGGCCGAAATCCATTTGTGCATCATATTCTCCGTATAAAACTCTATTATATGAGTCCTTATTTATTTATTTTAAGTTTCGACTTTGTAGACATTTATTTCATTTATAATTTATTAAATATATAATTTATTAATAATAATTTAATATTTTTGGAATCATGAGTCAATATTTATTTTTAATATTATCTTCAGCTTTAATTATTTAATAATTTTGAAAGCTAACCCATTAATATTTATATTGATATTGATATAAATAGGCTTCACTTTTAATTTTAATTATCTTTTAAATTAAAAACTTTAAATTAACTTTAATTTTTTATTTTATTTTATTTAACTCGATATGGTGGAAAGACTTATGAGCAACCTTAATCTCAATGATGAAGATGAAGACTTGGATTCTACTACTTTTATTAATTCTACTAAATTACTGACTCCTACTTAGACCTTTTTGAATGTTGTTGAATGCTATATTGGAACATCTCGAGTTAGGCAGTTCAGACCGAATATTGATTTTAATTAGACTCTGTTGGTTCTAAATTTTGAGAAAATTAAAAAGAAATGGGATGCCGAATCCAAAAAGCTTAAGCATGCTAAAATAACTGGTCTAGACACGACACGATAGAGCCTTCATACGTTCTTAAAAAGAATATACCTGTACTTGTTGATGGGCAAGTTAACTTTTGCCATTTAGAAAGAAAAATAAAAGAAAAAGATTTGGAACACTTTCATGTTGCTGTAAATGAATTAAAGAATGAGCTTGGTGATCGAAATTTTGCTATTGGTCTTATCAGATCTTGAGAAGGAGAGCATTAAGATATACGGTTCTTTTTAGATCAAGCGCCAACAGTTCAAACAATTTTAGACCTCCTTCAGTAAGATTCTTTCAAAATAATTAAATGGCGGTACAAAGATATCATATTAACTTTAAAAATCACTAATAGCTCATTCAATTTATGAACTTCCATTTAATGAGACCGAACAATAACGATACTCCATTTAAGAACAATTCTACAGAGTTATAGCTTCTAACGCTTGAATTCAATTAAAACTAGAAATTAAAAGGCATAGTTTGATTTAAAAACTAAATTAATTTTTAAAAATTAAAACAATTATTTATTTATTTTATTTATTTATTTATTTTATCTATCAATTCACCCATTTTAAAACTACAAGTCAATATTAAAATTTAATGTTGATATTTTTTTGTA
>ARYC01010005.1:0-24911 GCA_000711775.1 Oxytricha trifallax | reverse complement strand
GTGATTAGCCAGTCAAGATAATCAAGAGACATAATTAGAAAATATGCTTATATCATAGAACCATAAGTGTTAGAATCACAACAATAATAAAATCAAGAATAAAGATAAGAACTAATGCAATAGTTTTAACAGTAGTAGTAAAAATATTAAGAATTAAACATGAGGAATATAATCGACTACACAAATAACTATATCCACAGAATTATCAATAGAATGAAGAATAAAAATAAATAAAAGATAGATAAAATAAGCAAGAAACATTCTACGAACTAATCAATAAAAATTTAAGAGTAAAAGCTCAGTAGTGTCTCTAAGATGCAATTTAAAATCCATAGTAATTCAAAGATAAATTGTAACTCTTGTTCTCTATGCAAGTTATGGAGAAATGTTATGAGATTATTATGTTTTTTTGTGGAAATTAAAATACTTATAAAAACAATGAGTAAATGAGGGACTTAGAATTTGTTGATATTATCCAAAAAGATTTACAACTGAAACAATGTAGAAGACACTTTTATCGTGAGGGTGGTATAATAAAATCTTTTGTAATCTGTGAAATTATCAATTTCGTTATAGAATAAATGATTTACCATAAAGCTTGAGCTTATAAGTTTATTAGTCATAAACATCAGAGTTAAAAAGTAATCAGCAATTAATTATTTCTTTCAATTTTATTCAACCAGAGAAGATGGAAATGTATAAAAAATATTTAAGCTAATTAGCAATTGCTGAAAAACAGAAAGAGGAATATTTTCTCTCTTATTGTCATGCAAATGTAAAATCATCTTATTCTAGCCTTTTAATATAGTAAAGTTTTTAAGAACTTATTTCTTGTGGTATTTAAGATGTCGTAGAAAATGCTAGTATTAAAATTCAAACCGATGATGAAGTTTGTTGTTTGCGCTTATTGCTTGGGGGTGATATCATTGCTGACCTCTACAGAAAATAATTATTGGAATATGTTAAAGTTGGTTTTTTTGAAAGCTATGCATTCATTATCGGAAATTTAAAATTTTAAATCTGTTAAATTTCTTAGTCATTTCCACAAGCAAAATATTACTAGCAATAAAAAATAAGTAAATGGGGCAAGAAAAAGTAAGAACATTTAGGAAATGAGTTAAGTATCAAATATCAAGATTTCTCAATTCCTAAAGCAGAAGATGATATATATATAATAGCAAGTAGTGATACTTATGGAAATTATACTCGTCAATTTTTTTCTTACAGTAATTATACAGGTATATTTAAAAACAGGTGCCCCTTTTTAAACAAGATTATAGTTCTTTAAAATGCTCGTCTGGATATTTTGAATGTTGTTGGTTGTATTTTCACTTCATTGGGATAAAATTAAATTTAATATTAGAACAGTATTAGCCACGGAATGTGTTGAGCCAATGGATGGATAAGCTACAATATACACTCTCAAAAAAAAAAAACCTTTTCAATGATGGATGCAATTAGAAGAGATGTCCTATTGAAGTCAACAGTTGTGCTTCATAAGTTAAGTTATTGTTTCTATCCAATTATTCAGCATCTTTACTATTAATTAAATTTTCCCTATTCAGTGATAGATAGAGTTCGTGGAGTTATATTTGAATTCCATTCTAAAATTAATAGCGCATTTATGGAAGATGTTACCGCAGTAATATTTGCATCAAATTATGCAAATGAGTGGAGAAATAATATTAATTTAATATGATTTTAAATAAATTCATTCATTTTCACCTATTTTGTAGTTAAAAAGAAACATACATATATTCTATTCAAAATAGCCTTTAATACTTGCTACTTAGATCTTACTTGTATTGGATTTAATGATGAGATTTTTTGACTTATAGCAATAATTTAGTAACTTCGTAACAATTATAAATTAGAATTAAAGTAGGTCAACAATCGAGATCTCTTGGTTGATAATCAGAAGATTTGTCAATTAATAACTTAGAAAATTTCTAATTTGCTGGCTATTTGGAAATACAATAAGTATGTGAATGTAGAAATGGATTATATAAAGTAGCATGATTTGACTATCAATATATTTATACAATATAATAAATTCTTCTTTTTTGTGGTCAGATGAATGAGACTCAGTAAAAGAAGTTATCTCAGTCATATAATTGAAAATACCTTATAAATATTTTATACGATTTAAGTCAAAATTATGTGTATTATAGTAAGTTATTGATATTTTTAAATATGTTCCTGATAAAAAAGAAATACCTAAGCAAATTGAATACATAAAATTAGAGAATTGAAATGATATCAAACAACTATCTTAAAGAGAAATTTCTATGATTGATGTCTATTCTCGTTTTTAGAGAATTCTCTATAAATTTATAATCATTTAAGGTTAAGAAGTTCTCGAAGAATTATTCAAGAAAGGAGTTGCAGAAATATTTGACTTAATAGCGAAGATTAAGAACTATACAGAAGTTCACACATATAAAAGGTTTAGCCATCATTTGATGTTTAAGATTAATAGTAATAATAATCATAAATATAGAGTGATGTGATTTATAATGCCGATGATTCGAATAGATTAAGAGGTCTACCGTAATATAATTTAAGTGATATTTAATCATGGAAAATTCCAGTGTATTTTATCCTATCTGTGATATTTATAGAATCCAATATGCTTATTGACTGTCTCTACGATATGTAATGGGTCAATAATCTGATTTCTTAGAGTTCTTTGATCGTTATAATTAACAGCGAAAGTAATATTTTCACATTAAATTTTGAAGAAATGAAATTAAAAAGAGTCTCTACCATTGCGCTAAAGAGTAAATTCTAAATTTCTAAGAGTGTCTAAACTATAAAAAGAAGAAGATAAGAAATAATAATAATAGAAATTATAAATTTAGAACCTATTAGCTAAAATTGATGAGCAGTTATTTTATACTTAAGATTTGATTAAATAATCATATAAACTCTTGTAGAAATCGGTATAGCTATCAAATGTTTCAATCGATACAAATATATAAATCTTTTTCGACCATTAATAAACATCTTGAAAAATAAAGACTGTAAATGTTAAATAAATAACTCCTGATTTTCATACCATATTGGATCAGGCCATTTAATCAATTTATTTAAATTAAGCTTAGAATATGGAATAACAGTTAGACATGGAATTAATGGTTTAGAATAATTTTACAGTATCTGTAATTAATCAACAAATTTATAACAGTAAATAGATTACTGGTAAAATACTATTAATGATGCAAATTATTATATGATAGCTGAACCTTACGAAATAAAATATACCGAATGAAAAGATCTTGCAGCTATTATTGAATACTTTTAATGCAGTTATGATCTAAACACTAATCTAATAAGTATTGAAATACCAATAGAGTTAACTAGATAACACTAAGACATGATTGAATAATTAATGGAATAAGTGATAGATAGATTAGATGTTAATCATAAAAAAGGGGCTATAGATCTTATTAATTATAAATTATACGATGCAAGCATAATTCAAGATCCAACTAACTCTAACTAACCAATGAAGAAAGAAAGAGATAAAAAAATAGGTAGAAGTAAAATAGAAATTCGAGAGAATCAAATCCATAAAATAGTGACAAATCTATCTATCAATCACGAGAGATCTAATTTCAACTCTAAGAGCAACAGTAAGATAAAATGCTATATTTAAGAAAATAGTTGAAAGAAATATAGCATAAGCTGACCCATTAGAAGCAATATTTTATCTCTTTATAGAACTTTAGAATTTTATTGAAATCAAAAATAAATTAACCAAGTCGGCAAATAATAGATAAATTAATCCAAAAACTGCTTCTAAATTATCATTATTATATTATAATTAGACTCATCAGCATGATTCTCACAATGCTCTGTTATAAATATTAGCATAGTTAAAAGATAGTGCTAAATCAGCTACATAAATATAGGTAATATTGAATCTTGAATGATCACTCCATAAATAGCAATAAATTTATAAAAATTTATATCATTTTTGTTATCAATGATTTTTATTATATTTTCATATCGCAATTCAACAGTGTTTTATTAAAGTAATTAATCGCTTTCATTCTGTTAAAGAAGATTTATTAATTGATCCAGCATTCTAAATACCGTCATGATTTTATCACCAAAAAGTGAAATCCATATTAATTATTGCTGCTTTTTGATAAGTTATTTAGTGATATTTGAATTGTTGATAATTGAATAAAATCTGGTACTATATTTCCAGTCTATAAATATAATTAAGCATTGTCTCCAATATTAAATCCCATTTTATTCCATCATTCTCCAATTGGTATCTATTAAGCATCATTGGCTTTAGATGAGACTGTCTATAAATAACTCTGAATACTCTTAGTATTATTTTTAAGAGTCATATTTTTACCTACATTATTGAACCATTCTAGAAATTAATTCGTACTATTAACATAATATTTTATAGAGAGAAATTTATAATATTTTTAACAGCAATGGCATTCGTTTGAGAACCAAAAGTAAAATAATCACTCAATTAATATTAGAAATTTTCGAACAGATTGTCTATTATATAAGCATTCAGAGTCATACTTTTGAAAGCATAACTATTTTTCAAATCAACTGCAAATGAGGTATCATCATTATTTCCATTTAGTCTTCTCATGAGACTAGAATTTATATATGTTTTTGTTACTATCATATTTTACCAAGTTAAAAAATGGAAGGAGATTGAAATAGTTCTTTTTTAAATGTTGGAAACATTAATGGTAAAAGTCAATCGTAGTATGCAATTATGTTGAATTTTTATGAATATAAATGATTTATTACAATGAGATTAAATATAATTAAAAATGAAAATTGTGGAGCTGAGGAAACTGTTTTTCATCGAATAAAAATGTAAGTTACAAGAAACATAATTTTATTTTTATAGAGTCCTTCTTTGTGAGAGCATTGGTGGAGAAAGAAAGATATTCAATAGAGGCTGCAAATGGTTATATATAAAATGAAATGGTAGATAGCACAACGATTTAAGGTATAAATTTTCCAAGTTGCAACCATATTTCTATTTATTATTAATCTAAAGACATAAATCACTTATTTTTATAAAACCTCAGCATGAATGCAGAGAGAATTAAATTATATTAAATATGATATAAAAATGAATATGATGTTCTCAAGAATTTAAAATACCATGCAGACAAAAATGATGCTGCAAATGCCCAATTAGAAACAGGTTTATTTGTCCAATTAAGAGATTAGTGGTAGCTTTTACCATTAAATATTATCAATACAGCACAACCTTTGACTAATACTCTTGATCTTACTAACTCAGATAAATAATTCTATACAATTAATTCTGATGAAAATAACAAGTCAGCCATTAAAGATATTAAAAATGGATTCATCAATAAATAAAGAAATAATCTCAGTACATAATGCCGATCAATAATTTCACACAAATATAACAGCAGAATTATAATTAAAAATAGTTGCTGATAATAACCTACAAAATTCTTTCACAAATAATATTGACGACTAAAAACAAGAAAGAATCATTGCTGATGAATAACTATAGATAAATACATCACAGGAAATTAGTGATTGATCTTCAACAATCGCAAAGATAAGAAATAATAATAATCCTGATAATAAAAAATTGAAATAATTTCTAGCTCCAATTGGAAATAATTTCTAGCTCCAATTGGAAATATTTATGTGAATGGCTTTGGTAGAATAATTTTTCAAATTCTTAAACTTTTATATCTGCATGTTGTCCTGCATATGTTTATTCGTATGGTACTTAATTAGCAATAGAAATAAATGCAACTATTAATAGAAAATAAATGACTATAATTCAAGTCAATAATTAAGAACAACAATTTATAATCGTATAAAAATATCATTATTATTTTCAGTAACATTTAGCGATATATTAGCAACAAAATTTTATCTGTAGTTGAATTAATTACAACTAAAAACAATCTCTGATGTAACTTCAAAGTCGATAAATAATGTTCTTAAGAGATATAGAATATTTCTAATGCTAATGATTAAAATTATATAGTAGATTTATTACAGTTGAAATCATCCACGAATATTTTGACAAATAAAACATATGACGATGCTTAAGATTCTTCAACATTATTATCGACTAAAATTATAAAGATTCATAAATTCCAAAACTCGAAAACATAAATTTTTAATTTAACACAAAAATCAAAGAAATAATGCACTGCTAATTATTCTATTGATATTACTTCGAATAAATTTAATCTTAAAAAACTTTATTTTCCCATGTGATAAACAAAAAATAACATGGCAACTATTGCCAATATCTAATTTTAACTCCAAAATTGTCTTCAGTTTCTTTATTTCTTGTTAGAGATTAAACCATTATTAGGGATTGCATCAATAAATACTCCCCAATTAGTTATAATGGAACGAATGATGCCAGAAACATTGTATAAGCAAATGTCTATGTAGTTGTTGGAACTGAATAAACTTAATTTAAAGCAGTATCCATTTTGGCTTAGGGCTCAGCTAATAAAACTTTTTATCAGTTTTTAGCGATTTTTCACAATTGATCTCATGAGATTAATCTATTTCTGACCCAAGTATTTATTGCTATTCTACAGAAAAAGCAGCATTATTGTCAATATAATTAGTAATATAGATAACTGCAAAAGCAGGCTATACCTTATTGATTTCAATTGATCAAATAAATTAATTCATTTCATTTCCAAAATACATCTTGACATATAGTTAGCGACTAATATTAAATTCAACATCAACTCTTAATTAGATATCAACCAGTAACCCAACTAATGGAAGTGTAAATATGAACAGTTAAAATATTTTTTCAACAGGAAATCAAGATGCGTGTACAAAATAATATGTAGAATCAATAATTTCTTCTGGAAGTTCATTCTCTGTTGGTTAAGTTAATTTCTGGTATAGTGATAGTATTCCTAGCAGATGGGGTTATTTTGAATTATTAAAATATGATCCACAAGTATATTCGAATTTATATGCATTATTGGATGGTGCAATTGCATTTCCTGATTTTCGTAGTTATTTTTTGAGAGCATTAGAAAATAGTGTTACACCATTCATAGAAACATAGGTTAATTGAGAATCAAAAAATTTATAATTTGATGAATTTAATAGTAATAAACACTAAGGAGGATTAACTGGTGTTGCTGCTAATAGATCTATGGGCTACTTTGTAGATCACTTGGTGGATTAATACAGCTTTAGGAACTGATATTGGTGTTGATGAACCTGATATTGTTACTCCCGAGTAATATATAAACAACAATGAAATCCTAGAAACAAGACAAAAAATTATTGAAATTCATTATATAATTTGTATGATTATTACTGGTGATTCTGAAGTATTAGGGGTAATTCCGCAAAAGAATTTATGCTTTACTTTTGACTTATAAAATTACTAACCTTGTTGAACCAACATTATCCACCGATTCTGCTAGGATAAATAATGCTGATCAAAAATTTATAAATAATTTAGCAGCATAAACCAGTAATTATTCTGCTAGTAATTTTAAACTGTAATTACAAGCAACAACCATATTTGGTAATTTTTTACCAGATTTTGCATGGATTCAAAATAATTCATCAGTAGGAATTCTATCTAAAAGAATATAACAACAACAACCACATCATCATTGACTACAAATCGAGCAAAATTTGTGTCTCATGTTGGCCTAAATATGTTCATTGTAAAAAATAACTGCTCTATAAAATGGAACCCCTTTAAATGATGGTGTGAATTTTGGTATACTATAAAACCTACCATTCATGAAAAATTCAACAATGCATTATCTATGCCACCAATAGCTCTCAGATATTATATCGGTAGTAACCTAGATGTAAATAATCTGTCGAGCAATGGATATTTATCTCGTATAATTCTTATAGTAATTTATTCTATTGTTATTCAACTTCTGCACTGTAAGCAATAATTTACAATAATTAAATATGATTTGCCAAGATGTAAACTTAGCACAGAACTTCCATAAAATTATAATTCCATATATGGGAATTTATAATCCATTAGTGATGTAACAACAACACCAATAGTAAAGATTATCAATGTTTTCTGAATAAAAAGAGGGATTATAATTTAATCAGTGAAACATTACAGCAGAAAACTCAATCGAATAAATCAAGCATTACAATTTTTAGGCCAGGGATAATACAGAAGAGATCAATAAAATAGCTAATCTTGTTACATGGGACTTTTTAGTCTACTCAATAATAATTTCAAAATGACTATAAGGTAGTAATAAATAGAAGTGAAGTAAAACTGATGGATATAATGGTAGATTATTTGTTCAAAATGATATTCTTAAAAATCTAAAAATTTATTCAGGAGGAAGTTCTATAAAAGAGATATAACTCCAATAAATTTAACAGGAATAGATTCGATAAATTTAGTTCACTATTATTATGATGAACAATCTTGTGAATAAATGGAGTAATAATTTAGCTGTATCTATGAAGATATTTCTTAAAGATTCTTATAAACAGGAGGTATTATTAATCAAGTAAAATATATTAAACTGACAGAAATCAAGGATGTATTCTTACAGTACAGTAAGTTTCAATTTGTGAATCAAAATCATCAGTATAAAAACAGTTATAAATTATCGATTAATTAATTACAAGAATTATCTCAATATAAAAGTGGTGAGTGATAAGTATAATTCATGGTCTTCAAATCTGAAGATTCTTCTTTTTAAATTGATGTTCAAATCTGGTCAGTAGTGTGAAAATTTATACTCTGTAATTATTTATATTTTCATTGTTCAAATCTATTTATCGACTAAATTTTCGTGATTTAAAAAATCTGAGACTTAAAATGTTTACACTAAAACCCAATAAAAAAATTAAGAAATATGATTAGATCAATGATGATAATAAAAATAATATGTTTTTGGGGTCAAAATTATACAAAGATTTTGTAGCACATCACGACGGGAAAAACATGAATTATATCAAAAGATACAGCAATGAATAATATCTTTGGAGTGATAGTAAAATTCATCTATAAAATTTATCTTATTTAACCAAAATATTCTCTGGCATAAACCCATGTTAATTTATTGATAAAAGATATTTAAAAGAAAATCGGTGTGAAAATTAAAAAATAAGAAGAAATGATTTCAAAGGAATTCTAAGAGAATCTATTACACTATCAATAAAATACAATTCATAGAAATTCCAAAGCCAAATTATTGGGTGTCCTAGAATTCACGCAGATAGATATTACTTAACTGCTACTACGTGCTTAAATTCTAATAACATATTGATTTCGTGAGCGAATCATATGCGAGCAACATAACTTAAGTCCATCAGAATTCTGAGGCAATCAATTATCTATAATTCCATTGAATTCCACGGGGCTCTATTATATTTAGTTTCAGAGAATTTGCAGGGACTAAAATTACTGATAATATATATTCTGGGCTGCTGATCTGTTGCAGATTTATAATGGAATTCTGGTCTCAAAATGTGGGCGCTCTATTTGGAATTAGTAATCATAGTGTTATTTTGCACAGGGATTTCCGTAACAAATTTGAAAAACAAATGTAATTCTGGGGTCGGAACTTCAGCAGCAGATTTATAAGATTGTAAAAACTCCGGAGCACTTATTCGTGCGACAAATTTCATAAAGATGATTATATTTTAGAAGGTAAACTTGTGTGTTTAATGATTTAAAATCAAATAAATTTAGCATATCACTTTTTAATACTAAAATCAAACAATCAATCTTAGTCGCGACGTATCTGAGTGAGTTGAAGTGGCAAATTCCGTGACGTGGTAGTCATGAAGTAGAAAACTCCGAAAAACCCATTCTCGCTATTACCTAATCTTCTCCAAAAATCAAGATATCATCCCAGTTTATACCTGGGGACAGAGCTCGTGAGATCCAACTAGATAACAGAAGATGGAGATAAACACTTATTGGTCCTACCGCTGCTGGGAAACGTAATCCCTATCCTTTCGCTGTGGTAGCTTCAGCGCCCTAACCCGGTGTGGGAGAAAAATCCTTATCGTTGGCTTTAATGGTTTTCGCCTTCTTCACATTCGAAGGCAGAGCATACCTTCATCCTGCTCCCTATTACCTAGGAAACTGAACTCAAGCCCATAGACTCATCTTATGCAGGGAAATCTTAGGATCTAGCTCACTCGAAGAGTGTACGCTGACAGATTGAACCCCGCCGACTGGTCCCTCGTGCGTTGCGCCCAGCGCAACACCCTACCTGCCCTCGATAGACCTTAGTATAGTAGAAAGCTCTATCAGAAAGTCCCAAGTGGTTAGTACCACTTAGCAATTAACTTTCTAATTTATTAATAGGTAAACTTGTGCTACTCAAGAAATCTAAGAAAACTTATCTAAAAAAACATATGACAGTTTCAAAAACTTGAATAAATTTAAAGTGAATATTTATTATTATACCTAAAAATTATAGATTCTCCATTTTAGTTTCATAAGTTATAATCTGATAAGAGAAAAAATCTGAGTTATTGTTATCGTATGGTAATTTATTGATAAAAAAAGAGCAATAAAATATAGACATTATACCTAGCCCGAATAAGGGTTAACGTATGTTTTTATATTTGGCTCGATGGTGAGCCAACCCGTTTTAATTGTGATTCATGGAAGAATTCTGCGGACCTATAGTTATTATTAATATAGTAATCTAAATTCGAGAGGATTCAATCATAGATCGATTAAGCGTAAGGCAATCAATCATAAACTCATTGAATTAATAATCTTTAGTTTCTTTAGCTTATTCTATTAAAATTTATTGTAAGAAATCGATTATGATTTCACCAATAGATTTCTTTATCTTTTTAATGGGATTTAATTTTCTAGATTTCATGGTTGCTATAGACTTATAAATAATCACCGATAAGATTTGATGCACCAATATCCTAGTTTCTTTACTTCTGATTGAATAAGAACTTATCACTAGCAGTATACTATTGTAATTTTGGATCACAGTTTTTAAATTTTATCTTATAAGTAAGCAATGTAATTATTTTAATAGGATAAGCTATCTAATTTTTTTTTATAGGAATCTTATTGGAGTTTACCTGATGTTTATTGCAATTTTATATTTATTTCTTTTCGATTGTTTTAATGTAATTGCAATCCTGCTAAAAATAACATTATTAATTTTTGTCACTTTGACACACAGTAGAATCCAAAAAAGCACCATGCAAAATATTCCAAATATAAGCCAATTCTATTAATATGAATAAATTTACTGTAAATCTAGCACAACAATGGCTAATTAATAATAAATTAAAAGAATCATTTGCTGGTAATAAATTACCAGCTAAAACTGATAATAATTTCAGATTTCGCCTATATAATACAAAATAATAACTGAGCTATGTCACAGTAGAAATTACTGACAGTATTCAATTTTTTATATAATATTCCCCAAGTAGTTATTATGAAAAAATTTAAAAAGTAAAAAAAATGAAAGAAACCTGAGAAGGAAAAGGTTATAATTAGGAAAAGGATCGAAAAAAATAAAAGAAAATGCCCCGAGATGTTGATTTTAATCACGAATGATTTTTAATAAATAAGAAGATTAATTTTATTGTTGTATATATAGGTATAATAAATCTTTTTTTTTATTTTGAATCATTATAGTGAACATATTTTACCTTACTTATGCAGCCATTACTTTGAATTATTGAGAAATTGGAGATTTCATCTATATATTATTTCTTAGAATTTTAATTCTATTTAAATTTACAGAGTTGTTGAAGCTTTTCCAAGAAAAACTTCCTTTATTTTTTACTTAGTTCTAGAATCATTTCCTAATCTATATTTCCATTTTGCAAATATTTTAGTAATTTTAAATTTCATTTTAGTCTTCAAATTTTAGTGGCTTCTTTATTTTGGAATAAATAGCTACCCACCAAACTTAACATCTTCTTATTCTCTATCACTACACTAAACTGAAATTTTTATCAACTAAATTAAAAACTCATTCGAACTTATTTTCAAGAATTAATTCCATTTTCTAAACAGTATTATAAGATCATTATGACATTATTGGTTAGTAGTATTAATAAATATTAATTTTAACTCACAAGTTTGTTAATATTGTTTCTTTCGAAAATTTATTATTTCATTTTTATTGTTATTATTGTCGCTTGTTTAAAAGAAAGCAGAATCTCAATTAAATCAATTGTAATTAATTTTCAAAATAAAATATGAATATATTACTATATATTCAAAAAATAATGAATATTCAATAGGGAAGTGTTTGTCATTTCTTAGTAAGTTTAATACTATCTTTTTGATTTGCGGTAGAAGCATATGATGATGTTTTCTTATTAGATACTCTCAGTTCTTACATTTTAGCACCAAATACTTCATTCATTTTTCAGTCATTTTTTATCAAGACATAGTTGTCTATTATTTTCAGTGGAATATATTTAAAAAAAATATCTAGAAATGATTTCACTGATAATCCAAAAAGGATAGAATATAATATTAACTTTAAAATTTGATAATATCTTCATAGAATTATGGAGTATAAATAATTAATTTGTTAGCATAATTATTAGTCGACACTCATAAGGAATATATTAGTTAGTGTCATTTGCATATTCTACCAGTATTTTCATTTAGTTTTCAGTAATTATCTTGTCATTAATTTATTGAAAATTCCATATATTGAATAAATTAAAGTCTTCTTAAATTCATGCTATATTGGCTTATAAATTCTTGGCTTTTTTGGCAATTCACAGGAAACCTTTTAATTCTCAGAGAAAGTTTAGAATGATATTAATTCATCAGTATTTATTCAAGATAGATTTTTCATACCTTTCGTTTTTATTTCTCAACCAATTTGCCATCTTTTGACGAGATATGTTATATTGGCATTGAGAATATAATAATTAGGATAAATAACTTATTCTCAATTTATTATGTCGGCATTGAAAAATTTTATTTCATAAACATCTATTAATTTATAAACAATAATACAATTAGTAACTTTAAATAGTCAATAAGGAATTAAATTATATAAGATTAAATCAGTTTTAATAACTATACTATCAATATCACCATAAGCTTGTCAATCTTCCATTTTTATAAATGATTGATATCTTATTGAATAGCTAAAATATCCAGTGTGAGTATGCTAATAAATAAGCACCAGTAAATGAACAAAAGCTTGTCGTATAATTTCTCACTTATATTTTCTCTTCGCCGATTAATAAGTCACATTTATTATTGATAATGAAGTATTTTATAGTTAATTTATAAAGAAATTCAGGACATTATTATTTATTTTTCACTTATTAAATCTTCTATAATCTATCTTGTTTCATAGATTAACTATAGGTAGAATTACCCCGAAAGGTCTCATTGCACTCCAGAATCTTTCATTTATCTATTCCTTTTAGCACCTTCTTCTTTAATATCTAGAGTTTTTAAGTCCATTTTCCTATAATCCTTTCATTATTGTCATATATAATACCCTTTTTTATAATATAAATATCAACACAATTTGCTAATATCATAGCCATGGGAAGAGATATCAAAATTATGTTCTTTTTTTAAATGTATAATTATTTTTACCATAAAGTCGTTTTAGTAAATTTTCAATCTTGCAGTTTCATTTTGGGTTGATAAATGCACTTAAGGTTTCCGTTAATTTTGAATTCTCTTCGAATTAACACTCAAAGATACTAAGTCCCTACATATTATTGAGTTAATATAAGACCTATTTATGCATACTAATATTATAGAATTCTTGTACACAAATTACAGTTGACACCACTACTTGGTTACATAATGCATCCATAAATTTAACTATAGGGAAAATTCAATGTTTAATTGCAGCAGTTTACATGCTAGATATCAAGATAGTTATAAGAGATATATTATCCATCAATATTCTAAGGTTAATTGATCCAGAGATATGATCTACCACCATAAAAAGAATTTCTTATGAATTTCTCTTCTTGATATTAGTTTTAATATATATTAGTCTTTTATTTATCAGCCTTATTTTTACCTATTTTAATGTTATTTTTATCATATTCTTATTGATTGCAATTGTTCGGTAAATTTTTTAAAATTCCATATCAGGCAATAGAAACAACAGTAGAAAATTTGAATACAGAAGTTCCAAGACTATTCTTTGATATATCATCTTAAAAAAAGAATTCATCATTCTTTGCATATAACTCAAATTTATTTCATCTCATTAACTTTTCTTTAACATTTTACACTTAATTCCTTATTAAAATTTATCAATATATTATCAATAATTTTTTATTTGTCATCAAATTCGAAACCCTTCTTTACAAAGTTATTCAATGTTTTATAGTAATCTAATTTTATGACTGGAGTATATTTATCCATCGTTAACTTTCTAATAACATCTAACTTGACTTGCAAACATTTCAAGTTTTCTTACTACTATTTGTCTATCTAACAAAATAATAACCTTCTTTAACTATCTTTTCAATGTCAGATTAAAGGCATTATTGACATACATTCTTGAAGAATAGATTTCTTACTAATCAATAAATTTCTTTGGGAGATAAATAACAAAAATTCAGCAAGTGCATAACAACATCTTTATCTCCCATTTTCAATTAATTATTGAAATAAGGTTAACATTCAGCAACTAATGAGAAGTGAGTAATCTAATATAAATCTAGAGTTAATATGATTTACTCACTAGAATGAACATTTTAAATTCTAAAGATATCCAAGCATGAACCTTTAAAAGTAGAAATTAATCTATATCTTTCGCCATCAAAATCTTTGTCTTTCAATAGTTCTTTATAGATAAGTGTACAGATCAGAATTGTACCATTGAAAAAGATAAGAAATGGAATTAATGGCTCTTTATATTTTAATTTTCAGATTGAAATTGTCCCAAAGCCTCTCTATTTTCTTTAATTTTCAATACTTAATCAGCATATTTGGAGATAATTTCCTTGATATTTAAGTAAGTATATTATTACACATTGCTGTTTTATTAGAGCTCAGAATAATTGGTACTAGTTTCAACTCCTTTATTGAAGTGAATAATGTGAATAAAGTGTGATTTCTGTTCTATGATGTCATATTTTTTTTAAATTGGCAGTTTTGTAATCAAGATAGATGGAATTTTTGTTATAGCATCCAAACTAACATGGTTAAGAGTCTTCACTCATTTTTATTTCACCAACAATGAGATTTCTTTCAAAAGTAGACAAGTATTAGTTTCTATCAGCAAGCATTTATCGGAATAATTCAATTATTACATTATGTTTCTACTGAATCAAACCTGAAACCCCTGAGATATATATATTTAAAAGACTTAATAGGAGACAACAAAACATAGAGTTATTAATACTAGAAACAGGTGTCAATACTTGATACAATATTTTCATAGATAATTTTACCCTATGATTTGTGAGGAGTTAATGCATAGCAGTCTTAATAAGAGTATACTTTTTGAGTAAAAATTTGTCTTAATCCTGAGCCAAAACATATGAAGTTTGATAAATTTTACAATTATACTCAATATTAAAAGATACCTCATTAAATTTCAGTATATAGCCAAGCAATCCATCATACACACCAATATTTGTGATTTTTTTCACTATTACTATTTTTCCAATTTAATATTTATCAGGTTTTTCTTTGAGTTATCTAAATAAATAACCCTTTATTTTTTCCTGTAAGTCTTTACCTGTTTCTACATCTTCAATCAATTTTGAGTTTAATAGTAATTTATTGATATATTCTAGATTTGCAATAACCTTGTTTCATCATTGATCTTTCTAACTTCTTTTATTTGATAGAACATAGATAAATTTTTTATCAAAATTAGAATCTCTGACATAGTTAGCAAGTAATTTTACTTCTATTTTGCTTTCCCTTAGTAATTTTAAATCTTATAAGAGAGATGGATCCTGGGTTCTTTTTTTCTACCTATAAATAATCTCTCTAAGAATAGGCATAAATAATAGAGAAGTCATCAGCCTAAGAAATAAAACTCTTAGATTTTTACTCGTGGAAGTTATAGAGATCATCAACAAAGTTAATTATAAATTATTTTTCTTCACAAATGAGAGAATCAGTTAAAATATTTACCCATCAATCATGGAAATCTCATCGATCAACAATTTAGTCAAATTAACCTTCTATTTTTTATAAATATTCAACATTAAATGAACAGTTATGCCAGTAATTAGAAGAAGATCCACTAGAAGCAGTTAAGAAAAATTATTCACCGAAACACTATTTCAAGGAATTTAAAAAACATATTTATCAGTTTCTGATTTACCAATAATAAATATAGTTCTAGTTTCAGTTAGTAATCTTTCTCTAATAACATTAATAATATAATTTTCAACTTCCTTAATGCATTTAAATATAACTCTATTGTGATACTAATTCTGGAATTATTGATTAATTATTTACTATTATTTGAAATCAACTTGATTTATGGGTTCTTTGAGAAGAGCATCAAAATATTCATTTTATTGCAACATTTAGGCGAATTTATTTCTTTTAGCATTTATGATCAAATCTCTGATTTATTTATCAAGTTAATAGTATATTCTGACTAAGTATTATATTGTTTACAGATGCTTGTGCATTAATAAATGGATTAGATAATATTTATGCCTAACACCCAATTTTATTCTTAATAAGTCATTCTTATTTCCAAAAATTTTCGTTAATATAATCCAATAGATATACATAAAAGTAATTATTTTCATTAATCTTTATAATAATGCAGGGAAAAACAACATCATTAATAGCAATAGTAACTAAAGCATTAGATTTAATATCACATTTACCAGAAATAGATACAATAATTAATAGAACCTGACTATATCTTAGTTAAATCATTACCATATTATTCCAAACAAGCTATAAAATCCTCAAGAAGAATTGTCTATTGTGGTTCTTCATCAACTTTCACACTTAGCTAAATAATTTATTTATTATTAAAAGTCCTTAGCCCACTTCTAAGTACTATATATTTATGTTATTTTTAAGTGCTAATAACCGATACCACTTTTCTATTTATGCAGAACTCAAGAGTATAATTTTGTGAAAAAGAATTAGTGAATTGTTACTAAAATAAATTAGAGTGCGATTAATACTTCGGTAATGGCGTTTAAAAATATATTTATTATTTTAATCATAAGGAAATTAACAAAAATCAAATTTAGAAGTAAGATGAAAGTAAAAGGAGCAGTAGGAGAATCAGCATTCAAGTTCTTTATGGAGAATCTTTGGTCGCTTAAACAGAAGGTTATAGCTAAGACTTCAAATATCCCAATTAACACAGCAAATGCTAATTAAAAATTCAATGCAAAAGTGCAGATCCTAATGTAAAATAAAGTATCTAGAATTTATGGGAACCATGATGACCTTTTGCAGAAGACGGTTCAAGAGCTATGTAAAATTGAATAACTGTAGGTTATAAAGACAAATATTAACGCAGGTCTCAGAATCGGATTATGTACGGTGAGAAAATGCATTTGCTTCTCCATCTTTGTTGACAAAATGTGTTTTCTCTAATTCCCAAGAATCCGCATATTCAAAACTTGTTGTTGAATAGCATTCTAACTCTGTAATGAATGACGTTTTAATTGTAAAAAAGTAAAACAAGAATATTCATATGGTCAATATATATATATATATATATATATATATATAAAAAGACCAGGAAATTAAATCGGTATTTAATTAGAATTTGTTCTTATCATACTCGATGATGTTGGCAAAGGTTAAGAAGCCTTACACATAATTTCTTTGTGTATGAAGTTAATCTTGAAATTAAATGCCCATACCAAGTATGAAATGCTTTAATTTCATCCGTAACAATAAGCTCTCAACTCACAGATACATTGGAATCTCAAGCATGATAGGATATATTTTTCGATTTAAGCCATTCCGAATATTATCATTGCAACTATTATGCTAACGTCTTTAAGTATGATGTCGTGAGCGGAGAAAAGATCGAGAGTATCTAATTTGCAGCTACATTGACAGACTCCAGTCTTAGCATTCTTGTTGAAAACGATGATTATTTGATCTGCTTGTCTGAATCTACGTTTCATAAGTGATGATGCTATCTATAGCTTTAAGAGATTAATAGATTTAATAGAAGATTTAATTAGGGCCTATTCCCAGATGATTCAGTAAAATTCTACGTTGATGTTTTGAGTGGCATATATTGCTTGTCATTTGGATAAACTTTATTATTGATATGACCTAAAATGACACTCACATCTTCAGAATATTCCATTTTAAACAAAATAATTACTTTAAGATCTCTTTCATAATAGCTTATACTAAAGGTCCAGATAGTTCATTGAAGACTAATTCAAAATTCAGAGACAGTAAATTATTATTGATTATTTTAATTACATTTTAGCAACTGACGATCTCAGAAAGGAAGAATCTAAGCTTGCCACTCAACACTACTAAATAGGAAGAGAATTAGGCAATTTTAAAATATTCGGTAAATAATAAAAATACTAATATATTTTAATAAATAAATTATTTTAATTTCCTAAAAAAAATGAGAGTGGAACTCTCCTAACTTGTATTGCTTTCATCTGTAGACTAATGTCATTATTTGCAAAGTAATTTTTAACAATTCAAGCTTGAAATGAATAAGTTGAATATAAGTTCTATTTAATAAATTAATAAAAAGCGGGGCCTTCCTCGAAATATTTTATCATTTTATTTCGAGCAAGACTCCGGTAAATATAAAATTAAAATTTAAATAGTAATTAGACATTGATGGTGAAAATTAAGAATACTATAGAACCAATTTTATATCAAATAGTTAAAGGAGGAATGATCAGGAAAAAATAATAGTTGCAGATGAAAGCAATTAAAGTTAGGAGAGGTTCAAACTCATTTTTAAAAATTAAAAGAATTAAATTATTTAATTTATATTAGTTATGATAATTTCTTATTATATATCATCACTTGAATATATTCCTATAATTCTCCGAATATTTAAAAATTGGATAAATAGCTTACTCTTTCTCTGTTCAATAGATGAGGTCCTTACAAATAATATAGGCACCTTTTCCTATACTTTATATTCGCTCAATTGCCTATTGATTATGAAAAACGTATCATTCCACAGGGTTATTACACTATTGATGTTATGTTCAAGATGATCATCCCATTTCTTTTCTCAATCTCTTCTAATTTGACATGGCTCCTGTAGAAAAAGAATCCAAGCTCATCATGTGTCGCGACTTCAATCTTTCACTTATGCAGTATCTAAAAAGTAAGAATTCATACCTAATAGTTATAGGAGGCAACGGGGGACGCTGTGCATAGGCTCTAGCAAAGCAAATATTAAATATTGATAAGAGTTGGCTAACTACCACATTCACATATTCATTGGTAAATGCTCTCAAGTATTATGAGCTTGCAAGATGTCTGAATATGGTAGTAAGTTTCATAATTATTGGGAACCCCACCTAATTCACATTTTATTTAGTTGATTTATAATCTTTACATTTAATCAAGTTTATCTCATCCTGAAAGAGTTATTGTGTGTGTAGAGTGTTAAACGATCCCGAGAATTTAAAATATTATCGATTGACCCTATTTCTATGAGATTAATTGCTTTGAAAATTTAGAGATATGCAAAAGTAAAATTTAAATTAATAAACGCTTTCAATATTAAATTTCTAATAGATTAAATAATATATATTTAGCATTTAACTGGAAAACTACTTATTTAGCAATTAATAAATCTATATTTGAATTTGATAGTTGTAAATAGTAATGGATACAGTCAAAGAAAGGGATCGACTTGTGCAGCAGATTTGTGACAAATTTGAGCTCACCTAATAGTACTTGTAGTAGATCAGAGCGCAGAGCGAAGAAGGATCTGCATAGGACAATGTTTTCGTTGAGCTACAGTCACTAGGTGACAGTCAGGAAGAGGTGAAGATTGCTTGACATTGGATAATGACTAATTCCCCATTTTAAAGATCAAGCATCTCTAACAATAAGTTAAGAAGCATTACACTGTAAACAACCACAAAAGACTTCAAATAATTGACTCAAATTATCCAAGCTAACATTCTTAGCAATACTATGGAGAAATACAGGGAAGTAACTCGATACAAGGTGTTTGAGGAATTGCTGGCAATCTTCAGCAACAATCCTAAGACCTTGATTGCTATCATTGACAGCTTCTCGGATTTATGAAACTTAAGATTTTTAGGATTCTCCAAGCCTGATCTTATTGCTTGAAGAATCTATGACTATAGTTTCCATTTTTATTAATTTAGAATTCTTTAATTCTTTTTCATGCGGGACAATTATTTCAATAATGTTCTCGCGAGACCATTATTAAAATAATCGTCCCGTTTATAATAAAATTAACCATTGAATTAAACTACGTTTAAGAATATTTTTTATTTATCATAAGAAATATTTAGCAAATCTTGAAAAATTTAAAGAATAAAGAATTATAATACTGTTCTTTTTTTCTAAAAAAATATTTTTCCTCTAAAATTTATCACTAACGATTAAAATATAGCCATCCTATATATAAATTGAAGAAATCATTGATAATTCTTTTTGGAATTACAAAAATAGAAAGTAATCTTTAGGATTCATGAGTTTTATGATAAAATTATGAAAATAGTTTGATCTTTATTTAATGTTTATAAAATTAATTATTAAACTTTAAAATTATTTCAACAATTGTCCAGCATGTTATATAAACTGTATACTTAGTTAATATATATTTATTCATAAATTTTAATAAATTAAAATACTCTCTCTTAAAGATGATACGTTGTGTAAAAGAAAACTAAAATATTTATGAATCTTGTAGTTGCTTGCTTGATGATAAGGTAAAAGAGTTCAAGAAGTGGCATAAGGAAGAGATACTGTACATGAATAACCCTAAAATCAAAGTAACAGGCAGTGAAAAGATGACAAAGAAAGAGAAGATATTCTATGACAAGATCTGGAAGAGAATTAGCAAGTATATTTAGGAAATACTAAAGTAATTGGTTTAAAGTCTATTAATATTTCATTCTCTCACGATTCTCTTAAACTTTACTCTATTGGTTTTATCAAATTTAATTTATTCTTTAATTGATTCCTGTGCATGTACAGTGACAATATTTTTACTCTAAAATCATCTTTCTTTTATGACTTTTTGAATTCGATATCTTTAAGATTTAATAAACCTTTGTCTTTAGCAACTTAGGATAGCTTTTTCTTTGTTTATTATTCTTTATAAATATCTGCTAACTGATCTATTTTCATTGAATTTATCTATTCTTAAGTAATTTATATATTGTAATTGTTTTATTTACCTTTTGCAAGAATTTCGTCAATATATACTTAATTAATTCTGATTTTGTGTGGCATTACGTTTTATACTTCAAACAGAGATAAAATTAATATAAAATAATTCTCACAGAATAACACAAACTCAAGTGCATTGAATAATACTGAATCTTAGTGAGATAAGTTATAAAGGGGATATTCTTTTAAACCCCCTTAAACGATAGATGTTTCTCTATGTTTTGTGTTCCAAGTTAGTATCGAGCTCTCAAGCCATTGAGGAGAGTGGAAAATGTGCACCCAGTAGTTATATAAATCAAGGGGACACTGGGTAAGTATTGCTTAAATCATTGAGAAAAGCTGCAAATGAGGGACACTGGGAAAGGTTTGTAGTTTGTAATATATATTCATAAAGATGTAACACCCCTAAACTATTGATAGAAACATGAATTTGTGATTAGAAAAATGATTGATATTAGCATAAACAAACACTCTTGAAATACAATATTATTCTCTGATTTAGTCAGGTAAATGAATGGGATTTTCTCGATAAAGTATTCACACATAGCATGAAAATAGAATTTAAGACAGATAATGTTGACAAAATTTTTGACAAAGAAAAGAATAATAACTTAAAAATCTAGCATTATAGCTATCATGGGGATTTTTAAAGTCAAAATAGCTTAAAGCAATTGCGGACGATTTCAGAAATTTTTTAAACTTTTCAATGAATTTTACTAAAAATTGTTTAAAAAGCACAAATTTAGCTTAGAATTTGGGGTATATTGATAAGATTTCACTACTTTTTTGGGTTTCTTACAAAATTTAAACTCATCTTCAAAACTTCACGACACAAGGATACAACTAATAAGATGTTACTTACTGATCATGGATAAGGTGTAATTTAACTGATTTGGACAGGCCTTCATTTAGAAATGAAAGCCGAAGAAATTTGGAGAGACTCGATACTTTATATTGTAGACTTAGAGTCCTCTAAGAGAAAATGGAAACCCCTTTCTCCGCTAACCTTTGCAATGAGCTATTTTAAAATAGGTTTTATAGGGAAAATTTTATACAGATTTGAAAAAATATTGAGTCATTCGAAAGTTAGCTTTGTCTAGAGAAGGTCACAATAAATTTCTTCTACTATACATTGTGAATATTGTTGAGTGTTGCTAACAAATGTCACTATTTCTCTCACATATTGACTATTGTTCACACATGTCATTAATTGTTCACATATTTAAAATATTGAGTAGAATTTTATATGATAGAGCAGGGAAATATAGTAGAATACATTGCATTTCCTTAGGGTGCCGACCTAGCGGGTTTCCATGATACAGAGCCCCTTGCATCACAAATGCGATAAAATTATAAATGCAGGAATAAAGGATCAATCCCATGAAGGAGAAGATTTTAGGAGGACTAAGCCCTCTTCGAAAAAACCATTTTTATCTTTAACCAAGCATGTTGAGAAATATGTTGAAAATCTAATCCTTAAAGGAATTTATTAATTATCCAATGAAATGCCTGTTATATATTTTTAACGGTTATATTAATTTGTTAATTTTGCTAAATTTCTTCTCCATAGTATTTATATAGATAATATTCTGCTACTTATTGGTCACTAGTCAGTATTACAAACATGACTATTGTGGAATTTCAGTACTTCCCACAAATCTTCAATTAAATTATGATGCTTCATTGTCCTTCATTTCCATTTATGTATTATTGTACATGCTTTAGCGTTCTAAATAAATTCTCCCAATCAATGCTTGTTTAACTTGGCCAATCATCTGTGTAAATAACACTGACTTGTTAAAAATTACAAACAATTGTGATCTCAAGAGTTTATGTAGTCCTGTCTTGAACGCTAAAAGATTTATCTGTGCCTTCAATAAAACTATACTATATTGATATGTGCGATTCATCCATTTATATCTGGTCACTAAGTATAAAACTATCTTATCCTTATATCATTTTTTCATAAAAGATTTCTCTTTTTACCTTAAAATAATTTGCTAATTGATTGTCTGAATATCATAAATTACAATTATCTTAAAGGCTTCGACAATTTTAGAAATGTTTAGAACAAAAGGGTAAAGGTTGAAAACTATATTTTCTATTCTAAATAATGGCATATTAGACGGGCAGTATATATTAAATCCTTCTCTGGTTGATTTTCTTGAACTACACTTATAGTTATCACCCTATTATAGAACCTTTTCATGCATAAGAGTAAACTAGTAGTTCTTTATAGTTATTATAATTTGACATCTAGAACATTGCTAGTTTATCTTTAATAAGTCAAATATTTGAAGAATATTTAATTGATTGAGAAAGAGCTTAACAATTTTCATCTTTTAGAATTTATATTTAGAGTTAATCCATTTTAATATTATAATTTAACGACCAAATTTTTAACATATTTACCAACTAACTTACATAAAGGCCAAATTTTGTTCTTCGGGAAAGTTGCTGTTATTTTATTGCATTTGCCATGTTTTTTATCTTGTGAACTCGTTGGGGATTATTCCCCAAGACAATGCAATGTAATCTCCGATTTTTCCCTGCACTCGCATATAAAATTACAATATTGCTAAAATAGATAAAAATAGGAAATTGTATAAATTAATCAAAAAACTATTTTATTATATTAATTTTAACCAACTTACATTTCGTTTGTATTTTAACACTTATAGTAAGTATTTGTTGATTTTGAGAATTTAAAGCAGTACTGCTAGATCAAATAACAGAATTCTCAAATTTGTTGACTAAATTCTTATCTTGGTAGCTATTAGTAGTTTTTACTGTCCAACTTATAAAATGATTGGCAGTCATTGAAATCTATGACCAAATTCTCATGATTTAGAGTGGAATCTCCACAAATGGTCATTATCTCGTTGCTTGTTGATTGTCAGTTGAAATTTGGGACCCGATCGTATTCTCCATGTTTTAAAACCCCCAGCTCAGCAACTTTCAAGTCCTGCTCGACTGTTTGACACCAATTTCGGCAGTTTTATTGGAGGAGGAGCCAAAATGACTATTTGAATGAGCGAAAATGAGAGAGGTTTTTGGATTTTTGGTTTGATTAGTTAAAATTAAAACTTAAAAGTGTGATTTGTAATAAGGGGCTTTTAATCAAGCAATTAAACGATTTGAACTGCTGTTTCAGTATGTATTGTTGACTTCAATAGCTCTTACACCCTAACTCATCGTCTTCCAGCTCAACTTCACACAAATCCATGCTTGATGGTGCTGCACCACTGCTTCACGCTGAAAGCCCAGAGCTTGTTGACGTCTGTCTTGGTCATGGCCTTCAGAATCTGCGAGAGCCGCTTCACCAGGTGGATCTTATGAAAAGTTAGGTATAGTATGCTTACTTGCTGTCAGCTTGCTCTTATCGGAGGTGCCTCTTGATGTAGGAGAACAACTGCTCGATGGGTTAAGCCAGGGTGAATACTCTGCATTAAAGAGGACAGTCACCTTGAACTTCCTAGCAGTCTCCAACACCTCTGAATACTTGTGAATGACTGCAGTGTCCATGAGCAGCACGATCTTCTTCTGGGCGAGATCCTTGTCTGTGCGC
>ARYC01010003.1:0-15345 GCA_000711775.1 Oxytricha trifallax | reverse complement strand
CGTCAGCCTTTTTTCAGGTTATCTAAAAAAGAAAAGATTGTTATATTAATTCTACCAAATTGTACTTATATTCTTCTTTGCTTAACTTATTATACTATTTACATGATTTCTATAATGATATAAATTTGACTTCAGACCCCCCCCCCACCCCCACCCCCCCTTTGACTATATAATGAGACACTTTTTGTATGAGAAGGATACGTTTCTCATCCTTAGGTATACCCATATATGGGGTTTTGGGGCTCCGCAGATCGTCAAATTTTCCTCCCAACTTTTTTATATATAAAATGTGCGTGACGCTTTGTTATATTATATATATTAAATGGGGTTCTGGGGACCGATAAAACGCGATTTTTCCCTCGTGAGCCATTTCAAATGCTATCTTATTGAAAATTAGATATTTACTCCACAATCGACTATGGAGATTCGATATCGCGTGGTCAACAAAGAAATTATTTTTTTTCCTGACTCACTTTGGCTTCATGGTACAAAAATAAAGAAATTTGAAAAAGTTACAAAAATTGAAAATAAAGTTGCTTCACTCGACATATAGCCTCTAAAAAAGGTGTCAAATCATAGTGTTATAAAAAATATTTTCAGATTGGGGACTACTACTCATAAAAAATTAAAGTTAAATAGAAATTATCTTATTTAAATATAATTAAGCTAAGAGAAGCTTATCAGACAAGATATTCTTAAGAAGAAAGTTATAATAATATAGTAGAGATAAAAGTTTCTAGAGTTGTGAGTACTTACTCATTAAATTGACCAAAACCCTGAAAACCCTACCATTTTGATAAGAAAACCCGACAAATTTGATAAGAAAACCCTATCAAAATTAATATATTGAAAAAGTTATAAGAAATAATAAATACTTCAATATCTTACTAAACTCCTTAATACATATTTAAAAACCTTTAAAACCTATATCAATATATATGTAAACTCTACTAAAATAAACATTTACTTACTCCTTTTGGTTTCTATCTGGGTTTTGGTGAAAAGGTGTCTCTGGGTTTTCATATAATAATAAAGACAATATAATCAGTAGAAAGCGTGATCTCTTTGGCTTTGCAAGTTTGACCTTGGGTTTTCATGCACTTCGCTTTGGGTTTTCATGCGTGACGCAATACGCTGAGTCTTCGCTTCGCTCAGGACTCGCGTCCCAATATAATTAATATTGCCTCGTCTTTGGCTTACCCGAAGGGTTTTGGCGTCAGCCTTATTTCAGGTTATCTAAAAAAGAAATTATTGTTATATTAATTCTACGAAATTGTACTTATATTCTTCTATGTTTAACTTATTATACTATTGACATGGTTTCTATAATCATATATAATTTGACTTCAGACCCCCCCCCACCCCCACCCCCCCCTTGACTATAAAATGGACACTTTTTGTATGAGAAGGATACGTTTCTCATCCTTAGGTATACCCATATATGGGGTTTTGGGGCTCCGCAGATCGTCAAATTTTCCTCCCAACTTTTTTATATATAAAATGTGCGTGACGCTTTGTTATATTATATATATTAAATGGGGTTCTGGGGACCGATAAAACGCGATTTTTCCCTCGTGAGCCATTTCAAATGCTATCTTATTGAAAATTAGATATTTACTCCACAATCGACTATGGAGATTCGATATCGCGTGGTCAACAAAGAAATTATTTTTTTTCCTGACTCACTTTGGCTTCATGGTACAAAAATAAAGAAATTTGAAAAAGTTACAAAAATTGAAAATAAAGTTGCTTCACTCGACATATAGCCTCTAAAAAAGGTGTCAAATCATAGTGTTATAAAAAATATTTTCAGATTGGGGACTACTACTCATAAAAAATTAAAGTTAAATAGAAATTATCTTATTTAAATATAATTAAGCTAAGAGAAGCTTATCAGACAAGATATTCTTAAGAAGAAAGTTATAATAATATAGTAGAGATAAAAGTTTCTAGAGTTTGTGAGTACTTACTCATAAAATTGAAAATACTCCCAAAACCCTACAATTTTGATAAGAAAACCCTACCAATTTGATAAGAAAACCCGATCAAATTTAATAAATCGAAAAAGTTGCAAGAAATAATATATACTTGACGATGTTACTAAAATCCATTATAAATTTTTCCAAATAATGATAACCGTTTTATTTGTTAAGAGAACTTTACTTAAATATACAATTACTTACTCACTTTGGTTTCTCTCCGGGTTTTGGGGTAAAGGTGTCTCTGGGTTTTCATTCAGTAGTAAAGACATAATTAGCAATATAAACTGCGGTCTCTTTGGCTTTGCAAGTTTGAGCTTGGGTTTTCATGCACTTCGTTTTGGGTTTTCATGCGTGACGCAATACGCAGAGTCTTCGCTTCGCTCAGGACTCGCGTCCCAATTAAATTAATTTTACTTCGTCTTTGGCTTACCCGAAGGGTTTTGGCGTCAGCCTTATTTCAGGTTATCTAAAAAAGAAATTATTGTTATATTAATTCTACGAAATTGTACTTATATTCTTCTATGTTTAACTTATTATACTATTGACATGGTTTCTATAATCATATATAATTTGACTTCAGACCCCCCCCCACCCCCACCCCCCCCTTGACTATAAAATGGACACTTTTTGTATGAGAAGGATACGTTTCTCATCCTTAGGTATACCCATATATGGGGTTTTGGGGCTCCGCAGATCGTCAAATTTTCCTCCCAACTTTTTTATATATAAAATGTGCGTGACGCTTTGTTATATTATATATATTAAATGGGGTTCTGGGGACCGATAAAACGCGATTTTTCCCTCGTGAGCCATTTCAAATGCTATCTTATTGAAAATTAGATATTTACTCCACAATCGACTATGGAGATTCGATATCGCGTGGTCAACAAAGAAATTATTTTTTTTCCTGACTCACTTTGGCTTCATGGTACAAAAATAAAGAAATTTGAAAAAGTTACAAAAATTGAAAATAAAGTTGCTTCACTCGACATATAGCCTCTAAAAAAGGTGTCAAATCATAGTGTTATAAAAAATATTTTCAGATTGGGGACTACTACTCATAAAAAATTAAAGTTAAATAGAAATTATCTTATTTAAATATAATTAAGCTAAGAGAAGCTTATCAGACAAGATATTCTTAAGAAGAAAGTTATAATAATATAGTAGAGATAAAAGTTTCTAGAGTTTGTGAGTACTTACTCATAAAATTGAAAATACTCCCAAAACCCTACAATTTTGATAAGAAAACCCTACCAATTTGATAAGAAAACCCGATCAAATTTAATAAATCGAAAAAGTTGCAAGAAATAATATATACTTGACGATGTTACTAAAATCCATTATAAATTTTTCCAAATAATGATAACCGTTTTATTTGTTAAGAGAACTTTACTTAAATATACAATTACTTACTCACTTTGGTTTCTCTCCGGGTTTTGGGGTAAAGGTGTCTCTGGGTTTTCATATAATAGTAAAGACATAAAAACTCTTATATAGAGCGGTCTCTTTGGCTTTGCGAGTTTGACATTGGGTTTTCATCCACTTTGCTTTGGGTTTTCATTACGCAATTACGCAGAGTCTTCGCTTCGCTCAGGACTCGCGTCCCAATATAATTAATATTGCCTCGTCTTTGGCTTACCCGAAGGGTTTTGGCGTCAGCCTTATTTCAGGTTATCTAAAAAAGAAATTATTGTTATATTAATTCTACGAAATTGTACTTATATTCTTCTATGTTTAACTTATTATACTATTGACATGGTTTCTATAATCATATATAATTTGACTTCAGACCCCCCCCCACCCCACCCCCCCCTTGACTATAAAATGGACACTTTTTGTATGAGAAGGATACGTTTCTCATCCTTAGGTATACCCATATATGGGGTTTTGGGGCTCCGCAGATCGTCAAATTTTCCTCCCAACTTTTTTATATATAAAATGTGCGTGACGCTTTGTTATATTATATATATTAAATGGGGTTCTGGGGACCGATAAAACGCGATTTTTCCCTCGTGAGCCATTTCAAATGCTATCTTATTGAAAATTAGATATTTACTCCACAATCGACTATGGAGATTCGATATCGCGTGGTCAACAAAGAAATTATTTTTTTTCCTGACTCACTTTGGCTTCATGGTACAAAATTAAGAAATTTGAAAAAGTTCCAAAAATTGAAAATAAAGTTGCTTCATCGACATATAGCCTCTAAAAAAGGTGTCAAATCATAGTGTTAGAAAAAATATTTTCAGATTCCTGACTACTACTCATAAAAAATTAAAGTTATTTAGAAATTATCTTATTTAATTATAAAAAAGCTAAGAGAAGCTTATCAGACAAGATATTCTTAAGAAGAAAGTTATAATAATATAGTAGAGATAAAAGTTTCTAGAGTTTGTGAGTACTTACTCATAAAATTGAAAAAACTCCCAAAACCCAGCCATTTTGATAAGAAAACCCAACAATTTGATAAGAAAACCCGATCAAAATAAATATAATTGGAAAATTGTAAGAAATGGTATATATTTTAATATGTTACTAAAATTCTTAATACTTATCTAATAACCTTAAAACCCTGTTTTAATTGATATGAAAACTGTAATAATGATAAACATTTACTTACTCTCTTTGGTTTCTCTCTGGGTTTTGGTGGAAAGGTGTCTCTGGGTTTTCATTCAATAGTAAAGACATAATAAACTGTATATAATACTATCTCTTTGGCTTTGCATGTTTGACCTTGGGTTTTCATCCACTTCGCTTTGGGTTTTCATTACGCAATACGCAGAGTCTTCGCTTCGCTCAGGACTCGCGTCCCAATCCAATTAATATTACCTCGTTTTTGGCTTACCCGTAGGGTTTTGGCGGCAGCCTTTTTTCAGGTTATGTTAAAAAAGAAAATTATTGTTATATTAATTCTACGAAATTGTACTTATATTCTTCTATGTTTAACTTATTATACTATTGACATGGTTTCTATAATCATATATAATTTGACTTCAGACCCCCCCCCACCCCCCCACCCCCCCCTTGACTATAAAATGCACTTTTTGTATGAGAAGGATACGTTTCTCATCCTTAGGTATACCCATATATGGGGTTTTGGGGCTCCGCAGATCGTCAAATTTTCCTCCCAACTTTTTTATATATAAAATGTGCGTGACGCTTTGTTATATTATATATATTAAATGGGGTTCTGGGGACCGATAAAACGCGATTTTTCCCTCGTGAGCCATTTCAAATGCTATCTTATTGAAAATTAGATATTTACTCCACAATCGACTATGGAGATTCGATATCGCGTGGTCAACAAAGAAATTATTTTTTTTCCTGACTCACTTTGGCTTCATGGTACAAAAAATAAAGAAATTTGAAAAAGTTACAAAAATTGAAAATAAAGTTGCTTCACTCGACATATAGCCTCTAAAAAAGGTGTCAAATCATAGTGTTATAAAAAATATTTTCAGATTGGGGACTACTACTCATAAAAAATTAAAGTTAAATAGAAATTATCTTATTTAAATATAATTAAGCTAAGAGAAGCTTATCAGACAAGATATTCTTAAGAAGAAAGTTATAATAATATAGTAGAGATAAAAGTTTCTAGAGTTTGTGAGTACTTACTCATAAAATTGAAAATACTCCCAAAACCCTACAATTTTGATAAGAAAACCCTACCAATTTGATAAGAAAACCCGATCAAATTTAATAAATCGAAAAAGTTGCAAGAAATAATATATACTTGACGATGTTACTAAAATCCATTATAAATTTTTCCAAATAATGATAACCGTTTTATTTGTTAAGAGAACTTTACTTAAATATACAATTACTTACTCACTTTGGTTTCTCTCCGGGTTTTGGGGTAAAGGTGTCTCTGGGTTTTCATATAATAGTAAAGACATAAAAACTCTTATATAGAGCGGTCTCTTTGGCTTTGCGAGTTTGACATTGGGTTTTCATCCACTTTGCTTTGGGTTTTCATTACGCAATACGCAGAGTCTTCGCTTCGCTCAGGACTCGCGTCCCAATATAATTAATATTGCCTCGTCTTTGGCTTACCCGAAGGGTTTTGGCGTCAGCCTTATTTCAGGTTATCTAAAAAAGAAATTATTGTTATATTAATTCTACGAAATTGTACTTATATTCTTCTATGTTTAACTTATTATACTATTGACATGGTTTCTATAATCATATATAATTTGACTTCAGACCCCCCCCCACCCCCACCCCCCCCTTGACTATAAAATGGACACTTTTTGTATGAGAAGGATACGTTTCTCATCCTTAGGTATACCCATATATGGGGTTTTGGGGCTCCGCAGATCGTCAAATTTTCCTCCCAACTTTTTTATATATAAAATGTGCGTGACGCTTTGTTATATTATATATATTAAATGGGGTTCTGGGGACCGATAAAACGCGATTTTTCCCTCGTGAGCCATTTCAAATGCTATCTTATTGAAAATTAGATATTTACTCCACAATCGACTATGGAGATTCGATATCGCGTGGTCAACAAAGAAATTATTTTTTTTCCTGACTCACTTTGGCTTCATGGTACAAAATAAAGAAATTTGAAAAAGTATAAAATATTGAAAATAAAGTTGCTTCACTCGACATATAGCCTCTAAAAAAGGTGTCAAATCATAGTGTTAGAAAAAATATTTTCAGATTCCTGACTACTACTCATAAAAAATTAAAGTTATTTAGAAATTATCTTATTTAATTATAAAAAAGCTAAGAGAAGCTTATCAGACAAGATATTCTTAAGAAGAAAGTTATAATAATATAGTAGAGATAAAAGTTTCTAGAGTTTGTGAGTACTTACTCATAAAATTGAAAATACTCCCAAAACCCTACAATTTTGATAAGAAAACCCTACCAATTTGATAAGAAAACCCGATCAAATTTAATAAATCGAAAAAGTTGCAAGAAATAATATATACTTGACGATGTTACTAAAATCCATTATAAATTTTTCCAAATAATGATAACCGTTTTATTTGTTAAGAGAACTTTACTTAAATATACAATTACTTACTCACTTTGGTTTCTCTCCGGGTTTTGGGGTAAAGGTGTCTCTGGGTTTTCATATAATAGTAAAGACATAAAAACTCTTATATAGAGCGGTCTCTTTGGCTTTGCGAGTTTGACATTGGGTTTTCATCCACTTTGCTTTGGGTTTTCATTTCGCAATACGCAGAGTCTTCGCTTCGCTCAGGACTCGCGTCCCAATATAATTAATATTGCCTCGTCTTTGGCTTACCCGAAGGGTTTTGGCGTCAGCCTTATTTCAGGTTATCTAAAAAAGAAATTATTGTTATATTAATTCTACGAAATTGTACTTATATTCTTCTATGTTTAACTTATTATACTATTGACATGGTTTCTATAATCATATATAATTTGACTTCAGACCCCCCCCCACCCACCCCCCCCTTGACTATAAAATGGACACTTTTTGTATGAGAAGGATACGTTTCTCATCCTTAGGTATACCCATATATGGGGTTTTGGGGCTCCGCAGATCGTCAAATTTTCCTCCCAACTTTTTTATATATAAAATGTGCGTGACGCTTTGTTATATTATATATATTAAATGGGGTTCTGGGGACCGATAAAACGCGATTTTTCCCTCGTGAGCCATTTCAAATGCTATCTTATTGAAAATTAGATATTTACTCCACAATCGACTATGGAGATTCGATATCGCGTGGTCAACAAAGAAATTATTTTTTTTCCTGACTCACTTTGGCTTCATGGTACAAAAATAAAGAAATTTGAAAAAGTATAAAAATTGAAAATAAAGTTGCTTCACTCGACATATAGCCTCTAAAAAAGTGTCAAATCATAGTGTTAGAAAAAATATTTTCAGTTTCCTGACTACTACTCATTAAAAATTAATGTTATATAGAAATTATTTATTTAATTATAAAAAGGGTAAGAGAAGCTTATCAGGCAAGATATTGTTAAGAAGATAGTTATAATAATGTAGTAGAGATAAAAGTTTCTAGAGTTTGTGAGTACTTACTCATAAATTTAAAAAATGTCCAAACCTAGAATTTTGATAAGAAAACCCTCCCAATTTGATAAGAAAACCCGATCAAATTTAATAAATTTAAAAAGTTGTAAGAAATTATATTTTCTTCAATATGTTATTAATATCCTTATAAATTTACCATAACCTTTAAATACTTTATATAAGATAAGAAAACTCTACTAAAATAAACATTTACTTACTCTCTTTGGTTTCTCTCTGGGTTTTGGTGTAAAGGTGTCTCTGGGTTTTCATATAATAGTAAAGACATAAAAACTCTTATATAGAGCGGTCTCTTTGGCTTTGCGAGTTTGACATTGGGTTTTCATCCACTTTGCTTTGGGTTTTCATTACGCATACGCAGAGTCTTCGCTTCGCTCAGGACTCGCGTCCCAATATAATTAATATTGCCTCGTCTTTGGCTTACCCGAAGGGTTTTGGCGTCAGCCTTATTTCAGGTTATCTAAAAAAGAAATTATTGTTATATTAATTCTACGAAATTGTACTTATATTCTTCTATGTTTAACTTATTATACTATTGACATGGTTTCTATAATCATATATAATTTGACTTCAGACCCCCCCCCACCCCACCCCCCCTTTGCTATAAGGACACTTTTTGTATGAGAAGGATACGTTTCTCATCCTTAGGTATACCCATATATGGGGTTTTGGGGCTCCGCAGATCGTCAAATTTTCCTCCCAACTTTTTTATATATAAAATGTGCGTGACGCTTTGTTATATTATATATATTAAATGGGGTTCTGGGGACCGATAAAACGCGATTTTTCCCTCGTGAGCCATTTCAAATGCTATCTTATTGAAAATTAGATATTTACTCCACAATCGACTATGGAGATTCGATATCGCGTGGTCAACAAAGAAATTATTTTTTTTCCTGACTCACTTTGGCTTCATGGTACAAAATAAAGAAATTTGAAAAAGTATAAAAATTGAAAATAAAGTTGCTTCACTCGACATATAGCCTCTAAAAAAGTGTCAAATCATAGTGTTATAAAAAATATTTTCAGATTGGTGACTACTACTCATTAAAAATTAAAGTTATATAGAAATTATCTTATTTAATTATAATTAAGCTAAGAGAAGCTTATCAGACAAGATATTCTTAAGAAGAAAGTTATAATAATATAGTAGAGATAAAAGTTTCTAGAGTTTGTGAGTACTTACTCATTAAATTGCCCAAAACCTAGAAAATCTGACCATTTTGATAAGAAAACCCTACTAATTTGATAAGAAAACCCGATAAAATTTAATAAATTGAAAAAGTTGTAAGAAATGATTTATACTTCAATGTGTTCTAAAATCCTTAATAAATCTTTAATAACCTTGTTAACCTTTTATTTTATAAGAAAACTCTACTAAAATAATATTTACTTACTCCCTTTGGTTTCTCTCTGGGTTTTGGTGAAAAGGTGTCTCTGGGTTTTCATTCTATTATAAAGACATAATAATTAGTAGAAAGCGCGGTCTCTTTGGCTTTGCAAGTTTGACGTTGGGTTTTCATCCACTTCGCTTTGGGTTTTCATACGTGACGCAATACGCAGAGTCTTCGCTTCGCTCAGGACTCGCGTCCCATTTTAGTTAAAATTGCTTCGTCTTTGGCTTACCCGAAGGGTTTTGGCGTCAGCCTTTTTTCAGGTTATCTTTTAAAAGAAATTATTGTTATATTAATTCTACGAAATTGTACTTATATTCTTCTATGTTTAACTTATTATACTATTGACATGGTTTCTATAATCATATATAATTTGACTTCAGACCCCCCCCCACCCCACCCCCCCCTTGACTATAAAATGGACACTTTTTGTATGAGAAGGATACGTTTCTCATCCTTAGGTATACCCATATATGGGGTTTTGGGGCTCCGCAGATCGTCAAATTTTCCTCCCAACTTTTTTATATATAAAATGTGCGTGACGCTTTGTTATATTATATATATTAAATGGGGTTCTGGGGACCGATAAAACGCGATTTTTCCCTCGTGAGCCATTTCAAATGCTATCTTATTGAAAATTAGATATTTACTCCACAATCGACTATGGAGATTCGATATCGCGTGGTCAACAAAGAAATTATTTTTTTTCCTGACTCACTTTGGCTTCATGGTACAAAAATAAAGAAATTTGAAAAAGTTACAAAAATTGAAAATAAAGTTGCTTCACTCGACATATAGCCTCTAAAAAAGGTGTCAAATCATAGTGTTATAAAAAATATTTTCAGATTGGGGACTACTACTCATAAAAAATTAAAGTTAAATAGAAATTATCTTATTTAAATATAATTAAGCTAAGAGAAGCTTATCAGACAAGATATTCTTAAGAAGAAAGTTATAATAATATAGTAGAGATAAAAGTTTCTAGAGTTTGTGAGTACTTACTCATTAAATTGACCAAAACCCTGAAAACCCTACCATTTTGATAAGAAAACCCGACAAATTTGATAAGAAAACCCTATCAAAATTAATATATTGAAAAAGTTATAAGAAATAATAAATACTTCAATATCTTACTAAACTCCTTAATACATATTTAAAAACCTTTAAAACCTATATCAATATATATGTAAACTCTACTAAAATAAACATTTACTTACTCCTTTTGGTTTCTATCTGGGTTTTGGTGAAAAGGTGTCTCTGGGTTTTCATATAATAATAAAGACAATATAATCAGTAGAAAGCGTGATCTCTTTGGCTTTGCAAGTTTGACCTTGGGTTTTCATGCACTTCGCTTTGGGTTTTCATTGACGCAATACGCTGAGTCTTCGCTTCGCTCAGGACTCGCGTCCCAATATAATTAATATTGCCTCGTCTTTGGCTTACCCGAAGGGTTTGGCGTCAGCCTTTTTTCAGGTTATCTAAAAAAGAAATTATTGTTATATTAATTCTACGAAATTGTACTTATATTCTTCTTTGTTTAACTTATTATACTATTTACATGGTTTCTATAATGATATAAATTTGACTTCAGACCCCCCCCCCACCCCCACCCCCCCTTTGACTATAAAATGGACACTTTTTGTATGAGAAGGATACGTTTCTCATCCTTAGGTATACCCATATATGGGGTTTTGGGGCTCCGCAGATCGTCAAATTTTCCTCCCAACTTTTTTATATATAAAATGTGCGTGACGCTTTGTTATATTATATATATTAAATGGGGTTCTGGGGACCGATAAAACGCGATTTTTCCCTCGTGAGCCATTTCAAATGCTATCTTATTGAAAATTAGATATTTACTCCACAATCGACTATGGAGATTCGATATCGCGTGGTCAACAAAGAAATTATTTTTTTTCCTGACTCACTTTGGCTTCATGGTACAAAATAAAGAAATTTGAAAAAGTATAAAAATTGAAAATAAAGTTGCTTCACTCGACATATAGCCTCTAAAAAAGGTGTCAAATCATAGTGTTATAAAAAATATTTTCAGATTGGTGACTACTACTCATAAAAAATTAAAGTTATTTAGAAATTATCTTATTTAATTATAATTAAGCTAAGAGAAGCTTATCAGACAAGATATTCTTAAGAAGAAAGTTATAATAATATAGTAGAGATAAAAGTTTGTAGAGTTTGTGAGTACTTACTCATTAAATTGACCAAAACCCTGAAAACCCTACCATTTTGATAAGAAAACCCGACAAATTTGATAAGAAAACCCTATCAAAATTAATATATTGAAAAAGTTATAAGAAATAATAAATACTTCAATATCTTACTAAACTCCTTAATACATATTTAAAAACCTTTAAAACCTATATCAATATATATGTAAACTCTACTAAAATAAACATTTACTTACTCCTTTTGGTTTCTATCTGGGTTTTGGTGAAAAGGTGTCTCTGGGTTTTCATATAATAATAAAGACAATATAATCAGTAGAAAGCGTGATCTCTTTGGCTTTGCAAGTTTGACCTTGGGTTTTCATGCACTTCGCTTTGGGTTTTCATGCGTGACGCAATACGCTGAGTCTTCGCTTCGCTCAGGACTCGCGTCCCAATTTAATTAATATTGCCTCGTCTTTGGCTTACCCGAAGGGTTTTGGCGTCAGCCTTTTTTCAGGTTATCTAAAAAAGAAATGGTTTTTATATTAATTCTACCAAATTTTACTTCTATTCTTCTTTGCTTAACTTATTATACTATTTACATGATTTCTATAATGATATAAATTTGGCTTCAGACCCCCCCCACCCCCACCCCCCTTTGACTATAAAATGGACACTTTTTGTATGAGTAGGATACGTTTCTCATCCTTTGGTATCCCTATATATGGGGTTTTGGGGCTCCGCAGATCGTCGATTTTTCCTGTGAATTTTTTTATATATAAAATGTGCGTGACGCTTTGTTATATTATATATATTAAATGGGGTTCTGGGGACCGATAAAACGCGATTTTTCCCTCGTGAGCCATTTCAAATGCTATCTTATTGAAAATTAGATATTTACTCCACAATCGACTATGGAGATTCGATATCGCGTGGTCAACAAAGAAATTATTTTTTTTCCTGACTCACTTTGGCTTCATGGTACAAAAATAAAGAAATTTGAAAAAGTATAAAATATTGAAAATAAAGTTGCTTCACTCGACATATAGCCTCTAAAAAAGGTGTCAAATCATAGTGTTAGAAAAAATATTTTCAGATTCCTGACTACTACTCATAAAAAATTAAAGTTATTTAGAAATTATCTTATTTAATTATAAAAAAGCTAAGAGAAGCTTATCAGACAAGATATTCTTAAGAAGAAAGTTATAATAATATAGTAGAGATAAAAGTTTCTAGAGTTTGTAAGTACTTATCCATAAAAATTCAAAAAATCACCAAAACCCTACAATTTTGATAAGAAAACCCTATAAATTTGATAAGAAAACCCGATCAAAATAAATATAATTGGAAAATTGTAAGAAATGGTATATATTTTAATATGTTACTAAAATTCTTAATACTTATCTAATAACCTTAAAACCCTGTTTTAATTGATATGAAAACTGTAATAATGATAAACATTTACTTACTCTCTTTGGTTTCTCTCTGGGTTTTGGTGGAAAGGTGTCTCTGGGTTTTCATTCAATAGTAAAGACATAATAAACTGTATATAATACTATCTCTTTGGCTTTGCATGTTTGACCTTGGGTTTTCATCCACTTCGCTTTGGGTTTTCATTACGCAATACGCAGAGTCTTCGCTTCGCTCAGGACTCGCGTCCCAATCCAATTAATATTACCTCGTTTTTGGCTTACCCGTAGGGTTTTGGCGGCAGCCTTTTTTCAGGTTATGTTAAAAAAGAAATTATTGTTATATTAATTCTACGAAATTGTACTTATATTCTTCTATGTTTAACTTATTATACTATTGACATGGTTTCTATAATCATATATAATTTGACTTCAGACCCCCCCCCACCCCACCCCCTCTTGACTATAAATGGACACTTTTTGTATGAGAAGGATACGTTTCTCATCCTTAGGTATACCCATATATGGGGTTTTGGGGCTCCGCAGATCGTCAAATTTTCCTCCCAACTTTTTTATATATAAAATGTGCGTGACGCTTTGTTATATTATATATATTAAATGGGGTTCTGGGGACCGATAAAACGCGATTTTTCCCTCGTGAGCCATTTCAAATGCTATCTTATTGAAAATTAGATATTTACTCCACAATCGACTATGGAGATTCGATATCGCGTGGTCAACAAAGAAATTATTTTTTTTCCTGACTCACTTTGGCTTCATGGTACAAAAATAAAGAAATTTGAAAAAGTTACAAAAATTGAAAATAAAGTTGCTTCACTCGACATATAGCCTCTAAAAAAGGTGTCAAATCATAGTGTTATAAAAAATATTTTCAGATTGGGGACTACTACTCATAAAAAATTAAAGTTAAATAGAAATTATCTTATTTAAATATAATTAAGCTAAGAGAAGCTTATCAGACAAGATATTCTTAAGAAGAAAGTTATAATAATATAGTAGAGATAAAAGTTTCTAGAGTTTGTGAGTACTTACTCATAAAATCTACCAAAACCCTGAAAACCCGCCCATTTTGATAAGAAAACCCTATAAATTTGATAAGAAAACCCGATCAAATTCAATAAATGGAAAAAATTGTAAAAAATAATATATTGTTCAATATGATACTAAAATCTTTAATACATATTTAATAAGTTACATAACCTTTTTATATAATAAGAAAACAACACTAAAATAAAGATTAACTTACTTTATTTGGTTTCTCTCTGGGTTTTGGTGGAAAGGTGTCTCTGGGTTTTCATTCAGTAGTAAAGACATAATTAGCAATATAAACTGCGGTCTCTTTGGCTTTGCAAGTTTGAGCTTGGGTTTTCATGCACTTCGTTTTGGGTTTTCATGCGTGACGCAATACGCAGAGTCTTCGCTTCGCTCAGGACTCGCGTCCCAATTAAATTAATATTGCCTCGTCTTTGGCTTACCCGAAGGGTTTTGGCGTCAGCCTTTTTTCAGGTTATCTAAAAAAGAAAAGATTGTTATATTAATTCTACCAAATTGTACTTATATTCTTCTTTGCTTAACTTATTATACTATTTACATGATTTCTATAATGATATAAATTTGACTTCAGACCCCCCCCCCACCCCCACCCCCCCTTTGACTATATAATGAACACTTTCTATATAAGAAAGATACGTTTCGCATCCTTTGGTATCCCTATATATGGGGTTTTGGGGCTCCGTAGATCGTCGAATCTTCCATCCATTTTTTTTATATATAAAATACTGCGTGACGCTTTGTTATATTATATATATTAAATGGGGTTCTGGGGACCGATAAAACGCGATTTTTCCCTCGTGAGCCATTTCAAATGCTATCTTATTGAAAATTAGATATTACCCCACAATCGACTATGGAGAATTGATATCGCGTGGTCAACAATAAAATTAATATTTTACCCTGACTCACTTTGGCTTCATGGTACAAAAATTGAGAAATTTGAAAAAGTTCCAAATATTGAAAATAAAGTTCCTTCACTCAACATATAGCCTCTAAAAAAGGTGTCAAATCATAGTGTTAGAAAAAATATTTTCAGATTCCTGACTACTACTCACAAAAAATTAAAGTAATATATAATTTGAGATTTTATATTATAAAAATGATAAAAAACACATAATGGACATAATATTCATAATAGGAACCAGAAAAGATTATGTAATTATTATGGATTCCTTGAATTTGGGAGTACTTACTCATAAAATTCCAAAAAACTACAAAACCCTACAATTTTGATAAGAAAACCCTACTAATTTGATAAGAAAACCCGATCAAAATTATTAA
>ARYC01010002.1:0-32385 GCA_000711775.1 Oxytricha trifallax | reverse complement strand
ACCAAAACCCCAAAACCCCAAAACCCCATTATATCTAGAAAACCCAGAGACCCCTTTTACCCAAAACCCCAAAGCCAAAAGCCAAATACATGAGGATTTTCATTGGGTTTTTACAAGGATTCATTGGGTTTTTACAAGGATTCATTGGGTTTTCATAGGGTTTTCATTGGGTTTTCATCAGGGTTTTCATCTAGGTTTTCATAAATATTATTGGGTTTTCACCTGGGTTTTCATTGGGTTTTCATCTGGGTTTTGAGGTTTTCTTATATAAAAAGAAGAATTTACTCTATAAAATTAAATCCGTTTTTTTTGGCTTTCCTTTGGGTTTTGGGACCCCCTTGTTTCTGGGTGATCTGATAAAAAAAAAATACTATAAAAAATTAACCCAACATATATATAAAAAATGGTAAAAAAAATTTTATTATCTAAAAACATTATTTACATAAACGTAATATTTTTTTCATTTTGGCATAACTTTTTTTTTAAAAACACGGGTTGGATCGAAGATCTGCCGGGTACGGGAGAAGGGTGAGAAGGGGTAGGGGGGGAGTGTGGGGGAAACCTTTTTTTTTTTTTTTTTTTAGAAGTCTGAGGAACGAGGTACTTCTTTTTTTTTTCTTTTTTTCTTTTTTTTCCGCAATCCATATTTTACGATCTGACTACTCCCGAGATCTAAAAATTTTTGCCGCGGCCTGGGTACCCTAGATTTCGATTTTCATTATGTTTTTGGACCTTTTATCTCCGGAAGATCCTCTGGACCGTATTTTTTATTTTTTTTTTATTTTCTTTTCTAACTAATCTTCTCCGTAAAATTCTCTTCATTTTTAGGTACTTTCTTGGGTAGGTCACAGTAATACTTTTTTTTTTTTTTTAAACTTTTTTAGATTTTTTTTTATGAAAATTATTTTTTGAAATTCGGTATGGCAAAATTAGATTTTTTATTTTTTTTTTTATTTTTTTTGTCGTTTTTTCATTGTTTTTGGGGCTTTTTTTTCCTTTTTTTTTTTTTTTTTTTTTTTTTTTATTTTTTTTTTTATTTTTTTCTTTTATTTTCAACACCCTTTTCTTAATTGGAAACCCTTTTTAAGCCAAAATGTCACTCAATCCTTTTCTTTATTTTAATTTACTTTTTATTTTTAAACTGCTTTCACTCAATCTGCACGAAGAAAACAAACCGCCCTGTACTCTAAACGCCGCATCAAACCCACCTGTAAGCCAAAGAAAACCCACCTGTAAGCCAAAGAAAACCCACCTGTAAGCCAAAGAAAACCCACCTGTAAGCCAATTTAAACCCACCTGTAAGCCAATTTAAACCCACCTGTAAGCCAAAGAAACCCCACTTGTAAGCCAAAGAAAACCCACTTGTAAGCCAAAGAAAACCCACTTGTAAGCCAAAGAAAACCCACTTGTAAGCCAAAGAAAACCCACAAGTATTTCATAAAAGTCAAGTTAAATAAAATCTTTCTTGTGCATATTATTATACATCTTAATGGCTTCTGATGAAGCTAGTCGAATTTTTTTAAAACTTAAAATATTCTCGATCATGATTTATGAATTCCAAGAATTATGCTAAGATGCTGTTGTAAAGAATTCAGTTTATCTTAAAATACTGATCTGGCCTGACAATCTTTAAAATAATTGTCAGGCCTGACAATCTTTTAAATAATTGTCAGCCGAGGTAATTTTAGATATTAGGTTCCAAAAGTAAATAAGAGATATAGAAAAGGATTTAGAACATTGTTCTAAGTATCCCTATTAAATATAAAGGGTCCATCAATATCATATAAGATATTCAAATAGGCACCCTATAAAAGCCATTTGGACTATATCTAAAACCAAAAGGAATTAACAATACTTAAAAGGAAACTAATAGTAAAAAATAGAAAAATAAGAAAAGCAATTATATTGAAAATCTAAAAAGTAAATTTTAAATCATTGATACTGATTATACTTAAAACCATTTAAAAAAAATGGGGGCCTGACAATTATTTAAAAGTTTGTCAGGCGAAGAAAATAAATAAAATATAAATATTAACAAAAAATAAATATTAAAGCTAGAATATGCAATAATATTTAAGGGAAAGTACAAATTACTTGACTTGTATGATTCAATAAAATGAATAAATAAATTGATTTTAAATTTTAATTTTATCCAAATCCTCTAGCCATAGAGGCACAGAAATTATATATATTTAATATATTATTAATATGATATAAGTATATTATTTTATTCATTTATTATTTTTAAAAAATTATAATTATTGATGATATTCTATATCAATAATTACTTAAGTTTTAATTATTATTGAATTTTATATAACTATATTATAATATAGACTTTAATTACAAAATTATTAATAAATATAATCTCAGTTATGAAATAAAAATTTAATAAAATATATTTATTAAAACATAAATAATAAACCAAAAAAAATATGATGATTTTTATAAATTCTAATATTATAAATTATATAATAACAAATCATGAATTAAATATTAATAAATAAAAGAAATATAAGATAGATTAAATTAGTGAATATATGAAACAAATTAGGCCTTATATATCGGTAAAGGAAATGTACAGGGGAGTAGTTAGAATAGTGGGCTCTAGAAGATTACGGAAGGCGGGAGGTGGGGGTGTAACCACTATGGGCACCGTACATCTATTAGGGAGGATTTCGACGCGAAGGGAAGAATTAAATCCTTGCGATTTTTCTGAACCCACCCATTACAAAGTACGAACAACTTTTATGCAAGAGAAAACGCTGCTAAAAAACCTCATTTTATATGTGCTTAGCACACATTCAAAACCCCAAAACCCTTTCAGTAGTTTGATTGAGTTTTTGATTGATAAAAGTAGACTATTAGTTCATACTTTATTAGGGTTTATGTAGGGGTTTATTCTTTAAATGTATTGTATATTAGTTTTTATTAGAGGTATTATATTTTTACTATTCACTCAAACAATACTTATGCATCATGAGGCAACTCCATAAACTTTATTTCTCCTATCCAGATTTTAATTTAGTCAATTGTATGCTTCGCTCTATGGTAAGGCTTAATGATTATCTAATCGGCCATATCTTTTATTTTACTTATTATCTTATTCTAGTCTAAATATTGCTATATTCTCTCTTCGGTTTGTGATGCCCTGATTCTTACTAAAAATCATAGCTTCTTTTTGGATACATAGTTTAAATATTTTCTTTTGAAATTTTATAATTAATTTAAATTAACTTAAACTTACATCATGCTATTAATTCACATATCGCTAATTAGAATTAGTTTATATTTGAGACTATCTTTCTGGGTTTTAAATTTTGTGATTTACAATTGAATTATTATAAATCATTTGGTTTATTTGAATATTTTCTTTTGAAATTTTATAATTAATTTAAATTAACTTAAAGTTACATCATGCTATTAATTCACTTGTCGCTAATTAGAATTAGTTTATATTTGAGACTATCTTTCTGGGTTTTATATTTTGTGATTTACTATTGAATAATTATAAATCATTTGGTTTATTTGGATATTTTCTTTTGAAATTTTATAATTAATTTAATTTAACTTAAAGTTATATCATGCTATTAATTCACTTGTCGCTAATTAGAATTAGTTTATATTTGAGACTATCTTTCTGGGTTTTATATTTTGTGATTTACAATTGAATAATTATAAATCATTTGGTTTATTTGGATATTTTCTTTTGAAATTTTATAATTAATTTAAATTAACTTAAAGTTACTTCATGCTATTAATTCACTTGTCGCTAATTAAGACCAGTTTTTAACTTTACTGATTATATGATGGTTCTCTTGAAGCTACTGATCTTAGGCACAAAATATTAACTGAGTCGAGTCTAATGTTACTAGTCACTAAATTAAACGCTGTAAGGCGATCTGATTTAGATTCGTTGCAGATTAACCATTCATACAAATATGAGATATTTGTATATTGCAAGATTGTCTTTTAGATCCTTTTTATGATTGCAGAGATTCTTGAATCTCTGCAACGTGATACCTCACTATTTCATGATTAAACAATGCAGATACGATACTTGGTCTTTTGCATCTATTCTTAAGAATCTCCTGTATTTCTCTTTCCCATAATTGTTGCAAGTTATTGTGACAATTTTAATAAAAAATAAATGCCGTGAATATTAAAACTCATGGTATGGGCATTCATTATTAAATTTAAAATAAATATATTAAGGTATGGCCGTCATTATTAAATTAAAAATAAATATATTATGGAATGGGCAGTCATTATTAAATATAAAAAATATAAAAAGCCATAAATAATTTATTATAAAATCTTAATCTAATTCCATTTCAACATAAGTAATTATAAATTTTAATGCCATTTAATAATTATTTTTAAAGAAGGGTCGAATTAAAAGGTTTTAATAAGTAGGGATAAGAATGAAATAAGGCCTTATGTATCGGTAAAGGAAATGTACAGGGGAGTAGCTAGAATGGTGGACTCTAGTAGATTACGGAAGGCGGGAGGTGGGTGTGTAACCACTATGGGCACCGTACATCTACTAGGGAGGATTTCAACGCGAAGGGAAGAATTAAATCCTTGCGATTTTTCTGAACCCACCCCTTACAAAGTACGAACAACTTTTATGCAAGAGAAAACGCTGCTTAAAAACCTCATTTTATATGTGCTTAGCACACATTCAAAACCCCAAAACCCTTTCAGTAGTTTGATTGAGTTTTTGATTGATAAAAGTAGACTATTAGTTCATACTTTATTAGGGTTTATGTAGGGGTTTATTCTTTAAATGTATTGTATATTAGTTTTTATTAGAGTATTATATTTTTACTATTCACTCAAACAATACTTATGCATCATGAGGCAACTCCCTAAACTTTATTTCTCCTATCCAGATTTTAATTTAGTCAATTGAATGCTTCGCTCTATGGTAAGGCTTAATGATTATCTAATCAGCCATATCTTTTATTTTACTTTTTATCTTATTCTAATCTAAATATTGCTATATTCTATCTTCGGTTTGTGATGCCCTGATTCTTACTAAAAATCATAGCTTCTTTTTGGATACATAGTTTAAATCCTTTCTATTGCAATTTTATAATTAATTTAAATTAACTTAAAGTTACATCATGCTATTAATTCACTTGTCGCCTAATTAGAATTAGTTTATATTTGAGATTATCTTTCTGGGTTTTATATTTTAAGATTTATAATTGAATAATTATAAATCATTTGGTTTGTTTGGATATTTTTTTGTTGAAATTTTATAATTAATTTAAATTAACTTAAAGTTACATCATGCTATTAATTCACTTGTCGCTAAATAGAATTAGTTTATATTTGAGACTATCTTTCTGGGTTTTATATTTTGTGATTTACAATTGAATAATTATAAATCATTTGGTTTATTTGGATATTTTTTTTTTTAAATTTTATAATTAATTTAAATTAACTTAAAGTTACATCATGCTATTAATTCACTTGTCGCTAATTAGAATAAGTTTATATTTGAGACTATCTTTCTGGGTTTTATATTTTAAGATTTATAATTGATTAATTATAAATCATTTGGTTTATTTGGATATTTTTTTTTGAAATTTTATAATTAATTTAAATTAACTTAAAGTTACATCATGCTATTAATTCACTTGTCGCTAATTAGAATTAGTTTATATTTGAGACTATCTATATGGGTTTTATATTTTGTGATTTATAATTGAATAATTATAAATCATTTGGTTTATTTGGATATTTTCTTTTGAAATTTTATAATTAATTTAATTTAACTTAAAGTTATATCATGCTATTAATTCACTTGTCGCTAATTAGAATTAGTTTATATTTGAGACTATCTTTCTGGGTTTTATATTTTGTGATTTACAATTGAATAATTATAAATCATTTGGTTTATTTGGATATTTTTTTGTTGAAATTTTATAATTAATTTAAATTAACTTAAAGTTACATCATGCTATTAATTCACTTGTCGCTAATTAAGACCAGTTTTTTAACTTCACTGATTCTATGATGGTTCTCTTGAAGCTACTGATCTTAGGCACAAAATATTAACTGAGTCGAGTCTAATGTTACTAGTCACTAAATTCAACGCTGTAAGGCGATCTGATTTAGATTCGTTGCAGATTAACCATTCATACAAATTTGAGATATTTGTATATTGCAAGATTGTCTTTTAGATCCTTTTTTTTGATTGCAGAGATTCTTGAATCTCTGCAACGTGATACCTCACTATTTTATGATTAAACAATGCAGATACGATACTTGGTCTTTTGCATCTATTCTTAAGAATCTCCTGTATTTCTCTTTCCCATAATTGTTGCAAGTTATTGTGACAATTTTAATAAAAAATATATGCCGTAAGTATCAAAACTCATGGTATGGGCAGTCATTATTAAATATAAAAAATATAAAAAGCCATAAATAATTTATTATAAAAATCTTAATCTAATTCCATTTCAACATAAGTAATTATAAATTTTAAAGCCATTAAATAATTATTATTAAAGAAGGGTCGAATTAAAAGGTTTTAATAAGTAGAGATAAGAATGAAATAAGGCCTTATGTATCGGTAAAGGAAATGTACAGGGGAGTAGCTAGAATGGTGGGCTTTAGTAGATTACGGAAGGCGGGAGGTGGGTGTGTAACCACTATGGGCACCGTACATCTATTAGGGAGGATTTCGACGCGAAGGGAAGAATTAAATCCTTGCGATTTTTCTGAACCCACCCCTTACAAAGTACGAACAACTTTTAAGCAAGAGAAAACGCTGCTCAAAAACCTCATTTTATATGTGCTTAGCACACATTCAAAACCACAAAATCCTTTCAGTAGATTGATTGAGTTTTTGATTGATAAAAGTAGACTATTAGTTCATACTTTATTAGGGTTTATGTAGGGTTTTAATCTTTAAATGTATTGTTTATTAGTTTGTATTAGAGGTATTATATTTTTACTATTCACTCAAACAATACTTATGCATCATGAGGCAACTCCCTAAACTTTATTTCTAATATCTAGATTTTAATTTAGTCAATTGTATGCTTCGCTCTATGGTAAGGCTTAATGATTATCTAATCAGCCATATCTTTTATTTTATTTTTTATCTTATTCTAGTCTAAATATTGCTATATTCTCTCTTCGGTTTGTGATGCATTGATTCTTACTAAAAATCATAGCTTATTTTTGGATACATAGTTTAAATCCTTTCTATTGCAATTTTTAAAATTAATTAAAATTAACTTAAAGTTACATCATGCTATTAATTCACTTGTCGCTAATTAGAATTAGTTTATATTTGAGACTATCTCTGGGTTTTATATTTTGTGATTTACAATTGAATAATTATAAATCATTTGGTTTATTTGGATATTTTTTTTTTTAAATTTTATAATTAATTTAAATTAACTTAAAGTTACATCATGCTATTAATTCACTTGTCGCTAATTAGAATAAGTTTATATTTGAGACTATCTTTCTGGGTTTTATATTTTAAGATTTATAATTGATTAATTATAAATCATTTGGTTTATTTGGATATTTTTTTTTGAAATTTTATAATTAATTTAAATTAACTTAAAGTTACATCATGCTATTAATTCACTTGTCGCTAATTAGAATTAGTTTATATTTGAGACTATCTTTCTGGGTTTTATATTTTGTGATTTACAATTGAATAATTATAAATATTTGGTTTATTTGGATATTTTCTTTTGAAATTTTATAATTAATTTAAATTAACTTAAAGTTACATCATGCTATTAATTCACTTGTCGCTTATAAGAATTAATTTATATTTGGGGTATTGGGGTTATGTGATTTACAATTGAATAATTATAAATCATTTGGTTTATTTGGATATTTTCTTTTGAAATTTTATAATTAATTTAAATTAACTAAAAGTTACATCATGCTATTAATTCACTTGTCGCTAATAAGACCAGTTTTTTAACTTCACTGATTCTATGATGGTTCTCTTGAAGCTACTGATCTTAGGCACAAAATATTAACTGAGTCGAGTCTAATGTTACTAGTCACTAAATTCAACGCTGTAAGGCGATCTGATTTAGATTCGTTGCAGATTAACCATTCATACAAATTTGAGATATTTGTATATTGCAAGATTGTCTTTTAGATCCTTTTTATGATTGCAGAGATTCTTGAATCTCTGCAACGTGATACCTCATTATTTCATGATTAAACAATGCAGATACGATACTTGGTCTTTTGCATCTATTCTTAAGAATCTCCTGTATTTCTCTTTCCCATAATTGTTGCAAGTTATTGTGACAATTTTATTAAAAAATAAATGCCGTGAGTATCAAAACTCATGGTATGGGCAGTCATTATTAAATTTAAAATAAATATATTAAGGTATGGCAGTCATTATTAAATTTAAAATAAATATATTATGGTATGGCCGTCATTATTAAATTAAAAATAAATATATTATGGAATGGGCAGTCATTATTAAATATAAAAAATATAAAAAGCCATAAATAATTTATTATAAAAATCTTAATCTAATTCCATTTCAACATAAGTAATTATAAATTTTAATGCCATTTAATAATTATTTTTAAAGAAGGGTCGAATTAAAAGGTTTTAATAAGTAGGGATAAGAATGAAATAAGGCCTTATGTATCGGTAAGGAAATGTACAGGGGAGTAGCTAGAATGGTGGGCTCTAGTAGATTACAGAAGGCGGGAGGTGGGTGTGTAACCACAATGGGCACCGTACATCTACTAGGGAGGATTTCGACGCGAAGGGAAGAATTAAATCCTTGCGATTTTTCTGAACCCACCCATTACAAAGTACGAACAACTTTTATGCAAGAGAAAACGCTGCTAAAAAACCTCATTTTATATGTGCTTAGCACACATTCAAAACCCCAAAACCCTTTCAGTAGTTTGATTGAGTTTTTGATTGATAAAAGTAGACTATTAGTTCATACTTTATTAGGGTTTATGTAGGGGTTTATTCTTTAAATGTATTGTATATTAGTTTTTATTAGAGGTATTATATTTTTACTATTCACTCAAACAATACTTATGCATCATGAGGCAACTCCCTAAACTTTATTTCTCCTATCCAGATTTTAATTTAGTCAATTGAATGCTTCGCTCTATGGTAAGGCTTAATGATTATCTAATCAGCCATATCTTTTATTTTACTTTTTATCTTATTCTAATCTAAATATTGCTATATTCTATCTTCGGTTTGTGATGCCCTGATTCTTACTAAAAATCATAGCTTCTTTTTGGATACATAGTTTAAATCCTTTCTATTGCAATTTTATAATTAATTTAAATTAACTTAAAGTTACATCATGCTATTAATTCACTTGTCGCTAATTAGAATTAGTTTATATTTGAGATTATCTTTCTGGGTTTTATATTTTAAGATTTATAATTGATAATTATAAATCATTTGGTTTGTTTGGATATTTTTTTTTGAAATTTTATAATTAATTTAAATTAACTTAAAGTTACATCATGCTATTAATTCACTTGTCGCTAATTAGAATTAGTTTATATTTGAGACTATCTTTCTGGGTTTTATATTTTGTGATTTACAATTGAATTATTATAAATCATTTGGTTTATTTGGATATTTTCTTTTGAAATTTTATAATTAATTTAAATTAACTTAAAGTTACATCATGCTATTAATTCACTTGTCGCTAATTAGAATTAGTTTATATTTGAGACTATCTTTCTGGGTTTTATATTTTGTGATTTACAATTGAATTATTATAAATCATTTGGTTTATTTGGATATTTTTTTTTTAAATTTTATAATTAATTTAAATTAACTTAAAGTTACATCATGCTATTAATTCACTTGTCGCTAATTAGAATTAGTTTATATTTGAGACTATCTTTCTGGGTTTTATATTTTAAGATTTATAATTGATTAATTATAAATTATTTGGTTTATTTGGATATTTTTTTTTGAAATTTTATAATTAATTTAAATTAACTTAAAGTTACATCATGCTATTAATTCACTTGTCGCTAATTAGAATTAGTTTATATTTGAGACTATCTTTCTGGGTTTTATATTTTGTGATTTATAATTGAATAATTATAAATTATTTGGTTTATTTGGATATTTTCTTTTGAAATTTTATAATTAATTTAATTTAACTTAAAGTTATATCATGCTATTAATTCATTGTCGCTAATTAGAATTAGTTTATATTTGAGATTATCTTTCTGGGTTTTATATTTTGTGATTTATAATTGAATAATTATAAATCATTTGGTTTGTTTGGATATTTTTTTTTGAAATTTTATAATTAATTTAATTTAACTTAAAGTTATATCATGCTATTAATTCACTTGTCGCTAATTAGAATTAGTTTATATTTGAGACTATCTTTCTGGGTTTTATATTTTGTGATTTATAATTGAATAATTATAAATCATTTGGTTTATTTGGATATTTTCTTTTGAAATTTTATAATTAATTTAATTTAACTTAAAGTTATATCATGCTATTAATTCACTTGTCGCTAATTAGAATTAGTTTATATTTGAGACTATCTTTCTGGGTTTTATATTTTGTGATTTACAATTGAATAATTATAAATTATTTGGTTTATTTGGATATTTTCTTTTGAAATTTTATAATTAATTTAAATTAACTTAAAGTTACATCATGCTATTAATTCACTTGTCGCTAATTAAGACCAGTTTTTTAACTTTACTGATTCTATGATGGTTCTCTTGAAGCTACTGATCTTAGGCACAAAATATTAACTGAGTCGAGTCTAATGTTACTAGTCACTAAATTCAACGCTGTAAGGCGATCTGATTTAGATTCGTTGCAGATTAACCATTCATACAAATTTGAGATATTTGTATATTGCAAGATTGTCTTTTAGATCCTTTTTTTTGATTGCAGAGATTCTTGAATCTCTGCAACGTGATACCTCACTATTTTATGATTAAACAATGCAGATACGATACTTGGTCTTTTGCATCTATTCTTAAGAATCTCCTGTATTTCTCTTTCCCATAATTGTTGCAAGTTATTGTGACAATTTTAATAAAAAATATATGCCGTAAGTATCAAAACTCATGGTATGGGCAGTCATTATTAAATATAAAAAATATAAAAAGCCATAAATAATTTATTATAAAAATCTTAATCTAATTCCATTTCAACATAAGTAATTATAAATTTTAAAGCCATTAAATAATTATTATTAAAGAAGGGTCGAATTAAAAGGTTTTAATAAGTAGGGATAAGAATGAAATAAGGCCTTATGTATCGGTAAAGGAAATGTACAGGGGAGTAGCTAGAATGGTGGGCTCTAGTAGATTACGGAAGGCGGGAGGTGGGTGTGTAACCACTATGGGCACCGTACATCTATTAGGGAGGATTTCGACGCGAAGGGAAGAATTAAATCCTTGCGATTTTTCTGAACCCACCCCTTACAAAGTACGAACAACTTTTAAGCAAGAGAAAACGCTGCTCAAAAACCTCATTTTATATGTGCTTAGCACACATTCAAAACCACAAAATCCTTTCAGTAGATTGATTGAGTTTTTGATTGATAAAAGTAGACTATTAGTTCATACTTTATTAGGGTTTATGTAGGGTTTTAATCTTTAAATGTATTGTTTATTAGTTTGTATTAGAGGTATTATATTTTTACTATTCACTCAAACAATACTTATGCATCATGAGGCAACTCCCTAATCTTTATTTCTCCTATCCAGATTTTAATTTAGTCAATTGTATGCTTCGCTCTATGGTAAGGCTTAATGATTATCTAATCAGCCATATCTTTTATTTTACTTTTTATCTTATTCTAGTCTAAATATTGCTATATTCTCTCTTCGGTTTGTGATGCCCTGATTCTTACTAATCATAGTTTTTGGATACATAGTTTAAATCCTTTCTATTGCATTTTATAATTAATTTAAATTAACTTAAAGTTACATCTTGCTATTAATTCACTTGTCGCTAATTAGAATTAGTTTATATTTGAGACTATCTTTCTGGGTTTTATATTTTGTGATTTATAATTGAATTATTATAAATCATTTGGTTTATTTGGATATTTTCTTTTGAAATTTTATAATTAATTTAATTTAACTTAAAGTTATATCATGCTATTAATTCACTTGTCGCTAATTAGAATTAGTTTATATTTGAGATTATCTTTCTGGGTTTTATATTTTAAGATTTATAATTGAATAATTATAAATTATTTGGTTTGTTTGGATATTTTTTTTTGAAATTTTATAATTAATTTAAATTAACTTAAAGTTACATCATGCTATTAATTCACTTGTCGCTAATTAGAATTAGTTTATATTTGAGACTATTTTTCTGGGTTTATATTTTAGGATTTATAATTGAATAATTATAATTCATTTGTTTATTTGGATATTTTTTTTTGAAATTTTATAATTAATTTAAATTAACTTAAAGTTACATCATGCTATTAATTCACTTGTCGCTAATTAGAATTAGTTTATATTTGAGACTATCTTTCTGGGTTTTATATTTTGTGATTTATAATTGAATAATTATAAATTATTTGGTTTATTTGGATATTTTTTTTTGAAATTTTATAATTAATTTAAATAACTTAAAGTTACATCATGCTATTAATTCACTTGTCGCTAATTAAGACCAGTTTTTTAACTTCACTGATTCTATGATGGTTCTCTTGAAGCTACTGATCTTAGGCACAAAATATTAACTGAGTCGAGTCTAATGTTACTAGTCACTAAATTCAACGCTGTAAGGCGATCTGATTTAGATTCGTTGCAGATTAACCATTCATACAAATTTGAGATATTTGTATATTGCAAGATTGTCTTTTAGATCCTTTTTTTTGATTGCAGAGATTCTTGAATCTCTGCAACGTGATACCTCACTATTTTATGATTAAACAATGCAGATACGATACTTGGTCTTTTGCATCTATTCTTAAGAATCTCCTGTATTTCTCTTTCCCATAATTGTTGCAAGTTATTGTGACAATTTTAATAAAAAATATATGCCGTAAGTATCAAAACTCATGGTATGGGCAGTCATTATTAAATATAAAAAATATAAAAAGCCATAAATAATTTATTATAAAAATCTTAATCTAATTCCATTTCAACATAAGTAATTATAATTTTAATGCCATTTAATAATTATTTTTAAAGAAGGGTCGAATTAAAAGGTTTTAATAAGTAGGGATAAGAATGAAATAAGGCCTTATGTATCGGTAAAGGAAATGTACAGGGGAGTAGCTAGAATGGTGGGCTTTAGTAGATTACGGAAGGCGGGAGGTGGGTGTGTAACCACTATGGGCACCGTACATCTATTAGGAAGGATTTCGACGCGAAGGGAAGAATTAAATCCTTGTGATCTTTCTGAACCCACCCCTTACAAAGTACGAACAACTTTTATGCAAGAGAAAACGCTGCTCAAAAACATCATTTTATATGTGCTCAGCACACATTCAAAATCCCAAAATCCTTTCAGTAGTTTGATTGAGTTTTTGATTGATAAAAGTAGACTATTAGTTCATACTTTATTAGGGTTTATGTAGGTTTTATTTAAATGTATTGTTTATTAGTTTGTATTAGAGGTATTATATTTTTACTATTCACTCAAACAATACTTATGCATCATGAGGCAACTCCCTAAACTTTATTTCTCCTATCTAGATTTTAATTTAGTCAATTGTATGCTTCGCTCTATGGTAAGGCTTAATGATTATCTAATCAGCCATATCTTTTATTTTATTTTTTATCTTATTCTAGTCTAAATATTGCTATATTCTCTCTTCGGTTTGTGATGCCTTGATTCTTACTAAAAATCATAGCTTCTTTTTGGATACATAGTTTAAATCCTTTCTATTGCAATTTTTAAAATTAATTTAAATTAACTTAAAGTTACATCTTGCTATTAATTCACTTGTCGCTATTGATTAGTTTATATTTGAGACTATATTTCTGGGTTTTATATTTTGTGATTTATAATTGAATAATTATAAATCATTTGGTTTATTTGGATATTTTCTTTTGAAATTTTATAATTAATTTAAATTAACTTAAAGTTACATCATGCTATTAATTCACTTGTCGCTAATTATAATTAGTTTATATTTGGAGTTTTTGGGTTTTGTGATTTACAATTGAATAATTATAAATTATTTGGTTTATTTGGATATTTTTTTTTTAAATTTTATAATTAATTTAAATTTACTTAAAGTTACATCATGCTATTAATTCACTTGTCGCTAATTAGAATTAGTTTATATTTGAGACTATCTTTCTGGGTTTTATATTTTGTGATTTATAATTGATTTATTATAAATCATTTGGTTTATTTGGATATTTTTTTTTGAAATTTTATAATTAATTTAAATTAACTTAAAGTTACATCATGCTATTAATTCACTTGTCGCTAATTATGACCAGTTTTTAACTTTACTGATTCTATGATGGTTCTCTTGAAGCTACGGATCTTAGGCACAAAATATTAACTCAGTCGAGTCTAATGTTACTAGTCATTAAATTCAACGCTGTAAGGCGATCTGATTTAGTTCGTTGCAGATTAACCATTCATACAAATTTGAGATATTTGTATATTGCAAGATTGTCTTTTAGATCCTTTTTATGATTGCAGAGATTCTTGAATCTCTGCAACGTGATACCTCACTATTTCATGATTAAACAATGCAGATACGATACTTGGTCTTTTTCATCTATTCTTAAGAATCTCCTGTATTTCTCTTTCCCATAATTGTTGCAAGTTATTGTGACAATTTTTATAAAAAATAAATGCCGTGAGTATCAAATCTCATGGTATGGCAGTCATTATTAAATTTAAAATAAATATTAAGGTATGGCAGTCATTATTAAATTAAAAATAAATATATTATGGTATGGCCGTCATTATTAAATAAAAAATAAATATATTATGGAATGGGCAGTCATTATTATATAAAAAAATATAAAAAGCCATAAATAATTTATTATAAAAATCTTATCCTAATTCTATTTCAACATAAGTTATTATTAATTTTAAAGCCATTAAATAATTATTATTAAAGAAGGGTCGAATTAAAAGGTTTTAATAAGTAGGGATAAGAATGAAATAAGGCTTTATGTATCGGTAAAGGAAATTTACAGGGGAGTAGCTAGAATGGTGGGCTCTAGTAGATTACGGAAGGCGGGAGGTGGGTGTGTAACCACTATGGGCACCGTACATCTATTAGGGAGGATTTCGACGCGAAGGGAAGAATTAAATCCTTGTGATTTTTCTGAACCCACCCCTTACAAAGTACGAACAACTTTTATGCAAGAGAAAACGCTGCTCAAAAACCTCATTTTATATGTGCTTAGCACACATTCAAAATCCCAAAATCCTTTCAGTAGTTTGATTGAGTTTTTGATTGATAAAAGTAGACTATTAGTTCATACTTTATTAGGGTTTATGTAGGGTTTATTCTTTAAATGTATTGTTTATTAGTTTTTATTAGAGGTATTATATTTTTACTATTCACTCAAACAATACTTATGCATCATGAGGCAACTCCCTAATCTTTATTTCTCCTATCCAGATTTTAATTTAGTCAATTGTATGCTTCGCTCTATGGTAAGGCTTAATGATTATCTAATCAGCCATATCTTTTATTTTACTTTTTATCTTATTCTAATCTAAATATTGCTATATTCTATCTTCGGTTTGTGATGCCCTGATTCTTACTAAAAATCATAGCTTCTTTTTGGATACATAGTTTAAATCCTTTCTATTGCAATTTTTAAAATTAATTTAAATTAACTTAAAGTTACATCTTGCTATTAATTCACTTGTCGCTAATTAGAATTAGTTTATATTTGAGACTATATTTCTGGGTTTTATATTTTGTGATTTATAATTGAATAATTATAAATCATTTGGTTTATTTGGATATTTTCTTTTGAAATTTTATAATTAATTTAAATTAACTTAAAGTTACATCATGCTATTAATTCACTTGTCGCTAATTAGAATTAGTTTATATTTGAGACTATCTTTATGGGTTTTATATTTTGTGATTTACAATTGAATAATTATAAATCATTTGGTTAATTTGGATATTTTCTTTTGAAATTTTATAATTAATTTAAATTAACTTAAAGTTACATCATGCTATTAATTCACATATCGCTAATTAGAATTAGTTTATATTTGAGACTATCTTTCTGGGTTTTATATTTGGTGATTTACAATTGAATAATTATAAATCAATTGGTTTATTTGGATATTTTCTTTTGAAATTTTATAATTAATCTAAATTTACTTAAAGTTACATCATGCTATTAATTCACTTGTCGCTAATTAGAATTATTTTATTTGGGGTTTTGGGGTTTTGTGATTTATAATTGAATAATTATAAATCATTTGGTTTATTTGGATATTTTCTTTTAAAATTTTATAATTAATTTAAATTAACTTAAAGTTACATCATGCTATTAATTCACTTGTCGCTAATTAGAATTAGTTTATATTTGGAGTTTTGGGGTTTTGTGATTAACAATTGAATAATTATAAATTATTTGATTTATTTGGATATTTTCTTTTGAAATTTTATAATTAATTTAAATTTACTTAAAGTTACATCATGCTATTAATTCACTTGTCGCTAATTAGAATTAATTTATTTGGGGTATTGGGATTTTGTGATTTACAATTGAATAATTACAAATCATTTGGTTTATTTGGATATTTTCTTTTGAAATTTTATAATTAATTTAAATTAACTTAAAGTTACATCATGCTATTAATTCACTTGTCGCTTATAAGAATTAATTTATATTTGGGGTATTGGGGTTATGTGATTTACAATTGAATAATTATAAATCATTTGGTTTATTTGGATATTTTCTTTTGAAATTTTATAATTAATTTAAATTAACTAAAAGTTACATCATGCTATTAATTCACTTGTCGCTAATAAGAATTAGTTTATATTTGGGGTTTTGGGGTTTTGTGATTTACAATTAAATAATAATAAATCATTTGGTTTATTTGGATATTTTCTTTTGAAATTTTATAATTAATTTAAATTTACTTAAAGTTACATCATGCTATTAATTCACTTGTCGCTAATTAAGACCAGTTTTTAACTTTACTGATTATATGATGGTTCTCTTGAAGCTACTGATCTTAGGCACAAAATATTAACTGAGTCGAGTCTAATTTTACTAGTCACTAAATTCAACGCTGTAAGGCGATCTGATTTAGATTTGTTGCAGATTAACCATTCATACAAATTTGAGATATTTGTATATTGCAAGATTGTCTTTTAGATCCTTTTTATGATTGCAGAGATTCTTGAATCTCTGCAACGTGATACCTCAATATTTCATGATTAAACAATGCAGATACGATACTTGATCTTTTGCATCTATTCTTAAGAATCACCTGTATTTCTCTTTCACATAATTGTTGCAAGTTATTGTGACAATTTTTAATAAAATATAAATGTCGTGAGTATCAAAACTCATGGTATGGCAGTCATTATTAAATTTAAAATAAATATATTATGGTATGGCCGTCATTATTAAATAAAAAATAAATATATTATGGAATTGGAAGTCATTATTAAATTAAAAATAAATATATTATGGAATGGACAGTCATTATTAAATTAAATATAAATATATTATGGAATGGGCAGTCATTATTAAATATAAAAAAATATAAAAAGCCATAAATAATTTATTATAAAAATCTTATCCTAATTCTATATCAACATAAGTAATTATAAATTTTAAAGCCATTAAATAATTATTATTAAAGAAGGGTCGAATTAAAAGGTTTTAATAAGTAGAGATAAGAATGAAATAAGGCCTTATGTATCGGTAAAGGAAATGTACAGGGGAGTAGCTAGAATGGTGGGCTTTAGTAGATTACGGAAGGCGGGAGGTGGGTGTGTAACCACTATGGGCACCGTACATCTATTAGGGAGGATTTCGACGCGAAGGGAAGAATTAATCCTTGCGATTTTTTTCTGAACCCACCCCTTTCAAAGTACGAACAACTTTTATGCAAGAGAAAACGCTGCTCAAAAACCTCATTTTATATGTGCTTAGCACACATTCAAAACCCCAAATTTTCAGTAGTTTGATTGAGTTTTTGATTGATAAAAGTAGACTATTAGTTCATACTTTATTAGGGTTTATGTAGGGGTTTATTCTTTAAATGTATTGTATATTAGTTTTTATTAGAGGTATTATATTTTTACTATTCACTCAAACAATACTTATGCATCATGAGGCAACTCCCTAAACTTTATTTCTCCTATCCAGATTTTAATTTAGTCAATTGAATGCTTCGCTCTATGGTAAGGCTTAATGATTATCTAATCAGCCATATCTTTTATTTTACTTTTTATCTTATTCTAATCTAAATATTGCTATATTCTATCTTCGGTTTGTGATGCCCTGATTCTTACTAAAAATCATAGCTTCTTTTTGGATACATAGTTTAAATCCTTTCTATTGCAATTTTTAAAATTAATTTAAATTAACTTAAAGTTACATCTTGCTATTAATTCACTTGTCGCTAATTAGAATTAGTTTATATTTGAGACTATATTTCTGGGTTTTATATTTTGTGATTTATAATTGAATAATTATAAATCATTTGGTTTATTTGGATATTTTTTTGTTGAAATTTTATAATTAATTTAAATTAACTTAAAGTTACATCATGCTATTAATTCACTTGTCGCTAATTAAGACCAGTTTTTTAACTTCACTGATTCTATGATGGTTCTCTTGAAGCTACTGATCTTAGGCACAAAATATTAACTGAGTCGAGTCTAATGTTACTAGTCACTAAATTCAACGCTGTAAGGCGATCTGATTTAGATTCGTTGCAGATTAACCATTCATACAAATTTGAGATATTTGTATATTGCAAGATTGTCTTTTAGATCCTTTTTATGATTGCAGAGATTCTTGAATCTCTGCAACGTGAACCTCACTATTTCATGATTAAACAATGCAGATACGATACTTGGTCTTTTGCATCTATTCTTAAGAATCTCCTGTATTTCTCTTTCCCATAATTGTTGCAAGTTATAGTGACAATTTTAATTAAAAATAAATGCCGTGAGTATCAAAACTCATGGTATGGGCAGTCATTATTAAATTAAAAATAAATATATTATGGAATGGGCAGTCATTATTAAATAAAAAATAAATATATTATGGAATGGGAAGTCATTATTAAATTATAAATAAATATATAATGGAATGGGCAGTCATTATTAAATAAAAAATAAATATATTATGGAATGGGAAGTCATTATTACATTAAAAATAAATATATTATGGAATGGGCCGTCATTATTAAATAAAAAATAAATATATTATGGAATGGGAAGTCATTATTAAATTAAAAATAAATATATTTATTATAAAAATCTTATCCTAATTCTATTTCAACATAAGTAATTATAAATTTTAAAGCAATTAAATAATTATTATTAAAGAAGGGTCGAATTAAAAGGTTTTAATAAGTAGGGATAAGAATGAAATAAGGCTTTATGTATCGGTAAAAGGAAATGTACAGGGGAGTAGCTAGAATGGTGGGCTCTAGTAGATTACAGAAGGCGGGAGGTGGGTGTGTAACCACAATGGGCACCGTACATCTACTAGGGAGGATTTCGACGCGAAGGGAAGAATTAAATCCTTGCGATTTTTCTGAACCCACCCATTACAAAGTACGAACAACTTTTATGCAAGAGAAAACGCTGCTAAAAAACCTCATTTTATATGTGCTTAGCACACATTCAAAACCCCAAAACCCTTTCAGTAGTTTGATTGAGTTTTTGATTGATAAAAGTAGACTATTAGTTCATACTTTATTAGGGTTTATGTAGGGTTTTAATCTTTAAATGTATTGTTTATTAGTTTGTATTAGAGGTATTATATTTTTACTATTCACTCAAACAATACTTATGCATCATGAGGCAACTCCCTAAACTTTATTTCTCCTATCCAGATTTTAATTTAGTCAATTGAATGCTTCGCTCTATGGTAAGGCTTAATGATTATCTAATCAGCCATATCTTTTATTTTACTTTTTATCTTATTCTAATCTAAATATTGCTATATTCTATCTTCGGTTTGTGATGCCCTGATTCTTACTAAAAATCATAGCTTCTTTTTGGATACATAGTTTAAATCCTTTCTAGTTGAAATTTTATAATTAATTTAAATTAACTTAAACTTACATCATGCTATTAATTCACATATCGCTAATTAGAATTAGTTTATATTTGAGACTATTTCTGGGTTTTATATTTTGTGATTTACAATTGAATAATTATAAATCATTTGGTTTATTTGGATATTTTTTTTTTTAAATTTTATAATTAATTTAAATTAACTTAAAGTTACATCATGCTATTAATTCACTTGTCGCTAATTAGAATAAGTTTATATTTGAGACTATCTTTCTGGGTTTTATATTTTAAGATTTATAATTGATTAATTATAAATCATTTGGTTTATTTGGATATTTTTTTTTGAAATTTTATAATTAATTTAAATTAACTTAAAGTTACATCATGCTATTAATTCACTTGTCGCTTATAAGAATTAATTTATATTTGGGGTATTGGGGTTATGTGATTTACAATTGAATAATTATAAATCATTTGGTTTATTTGGATATTTTCTTTTGAAATTTTATAATTAATTTAAATTAACTAAAAGTTACATCATGCTATTAATTCACTTGTCGCTAATTAAGACCAGTTTTTTAACTTTACTGATTCTATGATGGTTCTCTTGAAGCTACTGATCTTAGGCACAAAATATTAACTGAGTCGAGTCTTATGTTACTAGTCACTAAATTCAACGCTGTAAGGCGATCTGATTTAGATTCGTTGCAGATTAACCATTCATACAAATTTGAGATATTTGTATATTGCAAGATTGTCTTTTAGATCCTTTTTATGATTGCATAGATTCTTGAATCTCTGCAACGTGATACCTCACTATTTCATGATTAAACAATGCAGATACGATACTTGGTCTTTTGCATCTTTTCTTAAGAATCTCCTGTATTTCTCTTTCCCATAATTGTTGCAAGTTTTAGTGACAATTTTAATAAAAAATAAATGCCGTGAGTATCAAAACTCATTGTATGGGCAGTCATTATTAAATTTAAAATAAATATATTAAGTTATGGCAGTCATTATTAAATTTAAAATAAATATATTATGGTATGGCCGTCATTATTAAATAAAAAATAAATATATTATGGAATTGGAAGTCATTATTAAATTAAAAATAAATATATTATGGAATGGACAGTCATTATTAAATTAAATATAAATATATTATGGAATGGGCAGTCATTATTAAATATAAAAAAATATAAAAAGCCATAAATAATTTATTATAAAAATCTTATCCTAATTCTATATCAACATAAGTAATTATAAATTTTAAAGCCATTAAATAATTATTATTAAAGAAGGGTCGAATTAAAAGGTTTTAATAAGTAGAGATAAGAATGAAATAAGGCCTTATGTATCGGTAAAGGAAATGTACAGGGGAGTAGCTAGAATGGTGGGCTCTAGTAGATTACAGAAGGCGGGAGGTGGGTGTGTAACCACAATGGGCACCGTACATCTACTAGGGAGGATTTCGACGCGAAGGGAAGAATTAAATCCTTGCGATTTTTCTGAACCCACCCATTACAAAGTACGAACAACTTTTATGCAAGAGAAAACGCTGCTAAAAAACCTCATTTTATATGTGCTTAGCACACATTCAAAACCCCAAAACCCTTTCAGTAGTTTGATTGAGTTTTTGATTGATAAGTAGACTATTAGTTCATACTTTATTAGGGTTTATGTAGGGGTTTATTCTTTAAATGTATTGTATATTAGTTTTTATTAGAGGTATTATATTTTTACTATTCACTCAAACAATACTTATGCATCATGAGGCAACTCCCTAAACTTTATTTCTCCTATCCAGATTTTAATTTAGTCAATTGAATGCTTCGCTCTATGGTAAGGCTTAATGATTATCTAATCAGCCATATCTTTTATTTTACTTTTTATCTTATTCTAATCTAAATATTGCTATATTCTATCTTCGGTTTGTGATGCCCTGATTCTTACTAAAAATCATAGCTTCTTTTTGGATACATAGTTTAAATTTTCTATTGCAATTTTTAAAATTAATTTAAATTAACTTAAAGTTACATCTTGCTATTAATTCACTTGTCGCTAATTAGAATTAGTTTATATTTGAGACTATATTTCTGGGTTTTATATTTTGTGATTTATAATTGAATAATTATAAATCATTTGGTTTATTTGGATATTTTCTTTTGAAATTTTATAATTAATTTAAATTAACTTAAAGTTACATCATGCTATTAATTCACTTGTCGCTTATTAGAATTAGTTTATATTTGGGGTTTTGGGGTTTTGTGATTTACAATTGAATAATTATAAATTATTTGGTTTATTTGGATATTTTTTTTTGAAATTTTATAATTAATTTAAATTTACTTAAAGTTACATCATGCTATTAATTCACTTGTCGCTAATTAAGACCAGTTTTTTAACTTCACTGATTCTATGATGGTTCTCTTGAAGCTACTGATCTTAGGCACAAAATATTAACTGAGTCGAGTCTAATGTTACTAGTCACTAAATTCAACGCTGTAAGGCGATCTGATTTAGATTCGTTGCAGATTAACCATTCATACAAATTTGAGATATTTGTATATTGCAAGATTGTCTTTTAGATCCTTTTTATGATTGCATAGATTCTTGAATCTCTGCAACGTGATACCTCACTATTTCATGATTAAACAATGCAGATACGATACTTGGTCTTTTGCATCTTTTCTTAAGAATCTCCTGTATTTCTCTTTCCCATAATTGTTGCAAGTTTTAGTGACAATTTTAATAAAAAATAAATGCCGTGAGTATCAAAACTCATTGTATGGGCAGTCATTATTAAATTTAAAATAAATATATTAAGTTATGGCAGTCATTATTAAATTTAAAATAAATATATTATGGTATGGCCGTCATTATTAAATAAAAAATAAATATATTATGGAATTGGAAGTCATTATTAAATTAAAAATAAATATATTATGGAATGGACAGTCATTATTAAATTAAATATAAATATATTATGGAATGGGCAGTCATTATTAAATATAAAAAAATATAAAAAGCCATAAATAATTTATTATAAAAATCTTATCCTAATTCTATATCAACATAAGTAATTATAAATTTTAAAGCCATTAAATAATTATTATTAAAGAAGGGTCGAATTAAAAGGTTTTAATAAGTAGAGATAAGAATGAAATAAGGCCTTATGTATCGGTAAAGGAAATGTACAGGGGAGTAGCTAGAATGGTGGGCTTTAGTAGATTACGGAAGGCGGGAGGTGGGTGTGTAACCACTATGGGCACCGTACATCTATTAGGGAGGATTTCGACGCGAAGGGAAGAATTAAATCCTTGCGATTTTTCTGAACCCACCCCTTACAAAGTACGAACAACTTTTATGCAAGAGAAAACGCTGCTCAAAAACCTAATTTTATATGTGCTTAGCACACATTCAAAACCCCAAAATCGCTTTCAGTAGTTTGATTGAGTTTTTGATTGATAAAAGTAGACTATTAGTTCATACTTTATTAGGGTTTATGTAGGGGTTTATTCTTTAAATGTATTGTATATTAGTTTTTATTAGAGGTATTATATTTTTACTATTCACTCAAACAATACTTATGCATCATGAGGCAACTCCCTAAACTTTATTTCTCCTATCCAGATTTTAATTTAGTCAATTGAATGCTTCGCTCTATGGTAAGGCTTAATGATTATCTAATCAGCCATATCTTTTATTTTACTTTTTATCTTATTCTAATCTAAATATTGCTATATTCTATCTTCGGTTTGTGATGCCCTGATTCTTACTAAAAATCATAGCTTCTTTTTGGATACATAGTTTAAATCCTTTCTATTGCAATTTTTAAAATTAATTTAAATTAACTTAAAGTTACATCTTGCTATTAATTCACTTGTCGCTAATTAGAATTAGTTTATATTTGAGACTATATTTCTGGGTTTTATATTTTGTGATTTATAATTGAATAATTATAAATCATTTGGTTTATTTGGATATTTTCTTTTGAAATTTTATAATTAATTTAAATTAACTTAAAGTTACATCATGCTATTAATTCACTTGTCGCTAATTAGAATTAGTTTATATTTGAGACTATATTTCTGGATTTTATATTTTAAGATTTATAATTGAATAATTATAAATTATTTGGTTTATTTGGATATTTTCTTTTGAAATTTTATAATTAATTTAAATTAACTTAAAGTTACATCATGCTATTAATTCACTTGTCGCTAATTATGACCAGTTTTTAACTTTACTGATTCTATGATGGTTCTCTTGAAGCTACTGATCTTAGGCACAAAATATTAACTGAGTCGAGTCTAATGTTACTAGTCACTAAATTCAACGCTGTAAGGCGATCTGATTTAGATTCGTTGCAGATTAACCATTCATACAAATTTGAGATATTTGTATATTGCAAGATTGTCTTTTAGATCCTTTTTATGATTGCAGAGATTCTTGAATCTCTGCAACGTGATACCTCACTATTTCATGATTAAACAATGCAGATACGATACTTGGTCTTTTGCATCTATTCTTAAGAATCTCCTGTATTTCTCTTTCCCATAATTGTTGCAAGTTATTGTGACAATTTTAATAAAAAATAAATGCCGTGAGTATCAAAACTCATGGTATGGGCAGTCATTATTAAATTTAAAATAAATATATTAAGGTATGGCCGTCATTATTAAATTAAAAATAAATATATTATGGAATGGGCAGTCATTATTAAATATAAAAAAATATAAAAAGCCATAAATAATTTATTATAAAATTCTTATCCTAATTCTATTTCAACATAAGTAATTATTAATTTTAAAGCCATTAAATAATTATTATTAAAGAAGGGTCGAATTAAAAGGTTTTAATAAGTAGGGATAAGAATGAAATAAGGCCTTATGTATCGGTAAAGGAAATGTACAGGGGAGTAGCTAGAATGGTGGGCTCTAGTAGATTACGGAAGGCGGGAGGTGGGTGTGTAACCACTATGTGCACCGTACATCTATTAGGGAGGATTTCGACGCGAAGGGAAGAATTAAATCCTTGCGATTTTTCTGAACCCACCCCTTACAAAGTACGAACAACTTTTAAGCAAGAGAAAACGCTGCTCAAAAACCTAATTTTATATGTGCTTAGCACACATTCAAAACCCCAAAATCGTTTCAGTAGTTTGATTGAGTTTTTGATTGAAAAAAGTAGACTATTAGTTCATACTTTATTAGGGTTTATGTAGGGGTTTAATCTTAAAATGTATTGTATATTAGTTTGTATTAGAGGTATTATATTTTTACTATTCACTCAAACAATACTTATGCATCATGAGGCAACTCCCTAAACTTTATTTCTCCTATCCAGATTTTAATTTAGTCAATTGTATGCTTCGCTCTATGGTAAGGCTTAATGATTATCTAATCAGCCATATCTTTTATTTTACTTTTTATCTTATTCTAGTCTAAATATTGCTATATTCTCTCTTCGGTTTGTGATGCCCTGATTCTTACTAAAAATCATAGCTTCTTTTTGGATACATAGTTTAAATCCTTTCTATTGCAATTTTTAAAATTAATTTAAATTAACTTAAAGTTACATCTTGCTATTAATTCACTTGTCGCTAATTAGAATTAGTTTATATTTGAGACTATATTTCTGGGTTTTATATTTTGTGATTTATAATTGAATAATTATAAATCATTTGGTTTATTTGGATATTTTCTTTTGAAATTTTATAATTAATTTAATTAACTTAAAGTTACATCATGCTATTAATTCACTTGTCGCTAATTAGAATTAGTTTATATTTGAGACTATCTTTCTGGGTTTTATATTTTGTGATTTATCAATTGAATAATTATAAATCATTTGGTTTATTTGGATATTTTCTTTTGAAATTTTATAATTAATTTAAATTAACTTAAAGTTACATCATGCTATTAATTCACTTGTCGCTAATTAGAATTAGTTTATATTTGAGACTATCTTTCTGGGTTTTATATTTTAAGATTTATAATTGAATAATTATAAATCATTTGGTTTATTTGGATATTTTGTTTTGAAATTTTATAATTAATTTAAATTAACTTAAAGTTACATCATGCTATTAATTCACTTGTCGCTAATTAGATTTAGTTTATATTTGAGACTATCTTTCTGGGTTTTATATTTTGTGATTTACAATTGAATAATTATAAATCATTTGGTTTATTTGGATATTTTCTTTTGAAATTTTATAATTAATTTAAATTAACTTAAAGTTACATCATGCTATTAATTCACTTGTCGCTAATTAGAATTAGTTTATATTTGAGACTATCTTTCTGGGTTTTATATTTTAAGATTTATAATTGAATAATTATAAATCATTTGGTTTATTTGGATATTTTCTTTTGAAATTTTATAATTAATTTAAATTAACTTAAAGTTACATCATGCTATTAAGCAAGTATAATCGTAATGTGAAAAATTGAATTTAAAAATATATTGAGAAGTTTCGGGTTTTCTTGTAAAGTATTAACTTATTAGCATTCATTGATAATTTATTATTTGATAATTAAAATAAAATATGAAGGCAAACCAGGGAGGAGTGTTGCAGAAGCCTTATTAAAGAAGATGAAGAGGCTTTTCTAGAATTTGATCCAATTACTATCAACCAGTTGATGACCATCGAGTTCATTTTGAGTTCGTATTCACAATGAGATCACTGATTCTTGCTGCACTTTACCTGGACTTGCCTAAAACATTCGACTTGTAGTAGTTTCAATTCTACGGAAAAACTATGCTTGAAGTGTCTTTCTAACGCTAACTTTCCTGTAAATAAATCGAGCTGCAGTTGAAATTCTTGAGGATCACATCCACACTTTTGAGAAGAGAAGCATTTTTAGTGAAATAAGTGGATTTAACGCTATCACACTTACAAGAAAAATTGGCTTTGCGCTGAAGATTTTACAAAAGCCAGAGTTGTATTAATGCTACAGAAAGCATTTAAGCAGTAGCTTGTGTATAGATAGCGTTGCAACCAAAATAATCAAGTTATTATTGATTATACAAAAAAAGCTGGGATTATGAATCTAAATCAAGCTACTACACTAATAGAAAAGGCCAAGATGCAGATATTGGTGCAACTATAGAAATATTTTGCTCATAATAAGTTGTGACACAAGCTGTATTAACAGTTATGAATACACTAAAATGCAAAATAAAATAAGCAAGACGCATGAAAACGCTCAAGCTTAATCTGCAAGCTAATTAATTTACCACAGTAATTCAACGTGATTAAAATCTACGATAATAATCTAAAAACAGTAATAAGTGCAAGCTGTTAGTTGAATCATAATCAGAGTATCTAACTAAAATATATATAATTATGCGCTAAATAATAATTGCATTGTATTGTTGCTGCTCCATCTACGAGTAGAGTGATTTAAAGTGAATATATTAATCTTTAATATTAAGTTAAATTAAGATTAAAATCCATACATAAGCTTATTTTTAACATTCAAGAGTAAGGGGGTTTCGTTCCTTCCACTCCGTAAATTTGGGGAAAAAATCAAAAAATTTAGAGATTTTGAGAAAAAAACATTTTTTTGCTTAAAAATAACTGCCATTATTTTGTTTATTAGAAAATAATTTTTATATAATGTTGCTTTTTTTTAATTACAGTTTTTTTTATAATTAAGGCCTAAAAATCATATTAATACAACAAAAGTTTTTATTTTTGAATTATAACTGAATATAGCTTAATATTTTTAAAATACATTTACTTATCTAATAAACAAAATAATGGCAGTTATTTTTAAGCAAAAAAATGTTTTTTTCTCAAAATCTCTAAATTTTTTGATTTTTTCCCCAAATTTACGGAGTGGAAGGAACGAAACCCCCTTACTCTTGAATGTTAAAAATAAGCTTATGTATGGATTTTAATCTTAATTTAACTTAATATTAAAGATTAATATATTCACTTTAAATCACTCTACTCGTAGATGGAGCAGCAACAATACAATGCAATTATTATTTAGCGCATAATTATATATATTTTAGTTAGATACTCTGATTATGATTCAACTAACAGCTTGCACTTATTACTGTTTTTAGATTATTATCGTAGATTTTAATCACGTTGAATTACTGTGGTAAATTAATTAGCTTGCAGATTAAGCTTGAGCGTTTTCATGCGTCTTGCTTATTTTATTTTGCATTTTAGTGTATTCATAACTGTTAATACAGCTTGTGTCACAACTTATTATGAGCAAAATATTTCTATAGTTGCACCAATATCTGCATCTTGGCCTTTTCTATTAGTGTAGTAGCTTGATTTAGATTCATAATCCCAGCTTTTTTTGTATAATCAATAATAACTTGATTATTTTGGTTGCAACGCTATCTATACACAAGCTACTGCTTAAATGCTTTCTGTAGCATTAATACAACTCTGGCTTTTGTAAAATCTTCAGCGCAAAGCCAATTCTTCTTGTAAGTGTGATAGCGTTAAATCCACTTATTTCACTAAAAATGCTTCTCTTCTCAAAAGTGTGGATGTGATCCTCAAGAATTTCAACTGCAGCTCGATTTATTTACAGGAAAGTAAGCGTTAGAAAGACACTTCAAGCATAGTTTTTCCGTAGATTTGAAACTACTACAAGTCAAATGTTCTAGGCAAGTCCAGGTAAAGTGCAGCAAGAATCAGTGATCTCATTGTGAATACGAACTCAAAATGAACTCGATGGTCATCAACTGGTTGATAGTTATTGGATCAAATTCTAGAAAAGCCTCTTCATCTTCTTTAATAAGGCTTCTGCAACACTCCTCCCTGGTTTGCCTTCATATTTTATTTTAATTATCAAATAATAAATTATCAATGAATGCTAATAAGTTAATACTTTACAAGAAAACCCGAAACTTCTCAATATATTTTTAAATTCAATTTTTCACATTACGATTATACTTGCTTAATATTAATTCACTTGTCGCTAATTATGACCAGTTTTTTAACTTTACTGATTCTTTGATGGTTCTCTTGAAGCTACGTATCTTAGGCACAAAAAATTAACTCAGTCGTGTCTAATGTTACTAGTCACTAAATTCAACGCTGTAAGGCGATCTGATTTAGATTCGTTGCAGATTAACCATTCATACAAATTTGAGATATTTGTATATTGCAAGATTGTCTTTTAGATCCTTTTTATGATTGCAGAGATTCTTGAATCTCTGCAACGTGATACCTCATTATTTCATGATTAAACAATGCAGATACGATACTTGGTCTTTTGCATCTATTCTTAAGAATCCCCTGTATTTCTCTTTCCCATAATTGTTGCAAGTTATTGTGACAATTTTAATAAAAAATAAATGCCGTGAGTATCAAAACTCATGGTATGGGCAGTCATTATTAAATTAAAAATAAATATATTATGGAATGAGCAGTCATTATTAAATATAAAAAAATATAAAAAGCCATAAATAATTTATTATAAAATTCTTATCCTAATTCTATTTCAACATAAGTAATTATAAATTTTAAAGCCATTAAATAATTATTATTAAAGAAGGGTCGAATTAAAAGGTTTTAATAAGTAGAGATAAGAATGAAATAAGGCCTTATGTATCGGTAAAGGAAATGTACAGGGGAGTAGCTAGAATGGTGGGCTTTAGTAGATTACGGAAGGCGGGAGGTGGGTGTGTAACCACTATGGGCACCGTACATCTATTAGGGAGGATTTCGACGCGAAGGGAAGAATTAAATCCTTGCGATTTTTCTGAACCCACCCCTTACAAAGTACGAACAACTTTTAAGCAAGAGAAAACGCTGCTCAAAAACCTCATTTTATATGTGCTTAGCACACATTCAAAACCCCAAAATCCTTTCAGTAGTTTGATTGAGTTTTTGATTGATAAAAGTAGACTATTAGTTCATACTTTATTAGGGTTTATGTAGGGGTTTAATCTTAAAATGTATTGTATATTAGTTTGTATTAGAGGTATTATATTTTTACTATTCACTCAAACAATACTTATGCATCATGAGGCAACTCCCTAAACTTTATTTCTCCTATCCAGATTTTAATTTAGTCAATTGAATGCTTCGCTCTATGGTAAGGCTTAATGATTATCTAATCAGCCATATCTTTTATTTTACTTTTTATCTTATTCTAATCTAAATATTGCTATATTCTATCTTCGGTTTGTGATGCCCTGATTCTTACTAAAAATCATAGCTTCTTTTTGGATACATAGTTTAAATCCTTTCTATTTGCAATTTTTAAAATTAATTTAAATTAACTTAAAGTTACATCTTGCTATTAATTCACTTGTCGCTAATTAGAATTAGTTTATATTTGAGACTATCTTTCTGGGTTTTATATTTTGTGATTTACAATTGAATAATTATAAATCATTTGGTTTATTTGGATATTTTCTTTTGAAATTTTATAATTAATTTAAATTAACTTAAAGTTACATCATGCTATTAATTCACTTGTCGCTAATTAGAATTAGTTTATATTTGAGACTATCTTTCTGGGTTTTATATTTTGTGATTTACAATACTCCATTTGAGTACGATTCTACAGAATTGTAGCTTTTCACGCTTGAATTCAATTTAAATTAGAAATTAAAAGGCATAGTTTGATTTAAAAACTTAATTTATTTTTAAAAATTAAAAATTATTATTTATTTATTTATTTATTTATCAATTCACCCATTTTTAAACTACAAGTCAATATTTAAATTTAATGTTGATATTTTTTTTTAATAATAATAATAATAATAATAATAATAATAATAATAATAATAATAATAATAATAATAATAATAATAATAAGTATATTAATAAATATATTATTACTTGTATTAATAGTAATAAGGGTAATAAATAGATTGATTGATTGATTGATTGATTGATTGATTGATTGATAAATACCTCTCAAGATTAATAATCCTTATTATATGCTAGATTGTTGTGACTTAATGCTTTATTTAGATAATATGCACTTGTAATTAGTGATAGATCTTTTATGACTCAAACTAAACCCATAAGCAGAATTTCCCAAAACCCCTTTTCTCTCAAGTATCTATCAAAGTGCTATACATCTATTGTTTCCAATCTTTGCTTTAAATAGACTCACATGCTCAATAGATTAGCTGATTTAAAGAAGTCATCCCGTTCCGCCGCCTTCAATGAAAGAAATGTTTGTTACAACAAATCTTGCTCTTATTTAAATTTGCATTTAGACTGTCTCAATGCTATTTTCGGCCGAAGTCCATTTGTGCATAATATTCTCCGTATAAAACCCTACTCTTTGAGTGCTTATTCATTGATTTTAAGTTTCGACTTTGTAGACATTTATTTAATTTATAATTTATTTAATATATAATTTATTGAAAATAATTTAAAATTTTTGGAATCATGAGTCAATATTTATTTTTAATATTATGTTCAGCTTTTATTATTAAATAATTTTGAAAGCTAACCCATTAATATTTATATTGATATTGATATAAATAGGCACCACTTTAAATTTTAATTATCTTTTAAATTAAAAACTTTAAATTAACTTTATTTTTTTATTTTATTTTATTTAACTCGATATGGTGGAAAGACTTATGAGCAACCTTAATCTCAATGATGAAGATGAAGACTTGGATTCTACTACTTTTATTAATTCTACTACATTACTGACTCCTACTTAGACCTTTTTGAATGTTGTTGAATGCTATATTGGAACATCTCGGGTTAGGCAGTTCAGACCGAATATTGATTTTAATTAGACTCTGTTGGTTCTAAATTTTGAGAAAATTAAAAAGAAATGGGATGCCGAATCCAAAATGCTTAAGCATGCTAAAATAACTGGTCTAGACTACGACACGATAGAGCCTTCATACATTCTTAAAAAGAATATACCTGTGCTTGTTGATGGGCAAGTTAATTTTTGCCATTTAGAAAGAAAAATAACTGAAAAAGATTTTGAACACTTTCATGTTGCTGTTAATGAACAATAAGAATATTATCAAAATAAAATATTATTAAAAATGATTATTAAAATGAATTTTTTAAATGAATATTTATTTTTTTTTATGAATCTTTGAGAAAGCTACCTTATTTAGATTCATCTTGCCTAAATCAATCTTGCTAGTTCGTTCTTTTGATGACTTTAATTTAATTAGTAACAAGCCAAGCGATA